>JASPKZ010010054.1:0-119633 GCA_030220185.1 Diploptera punctata | reverse complement strand
GGAACAATAATCACAAATAGGAATGAGATGTACAAAGAAATTAAACACAGGCTCAATAATGGAAACGCGTGCTATAATGCATTACAGAGACTCTTGATATCCCAACCCCTTTCAAAAAACGTTAAACTGAAAATATATAAAAGTATTATTCTACCAGTTATATTATATGGGTGCGAAACATGGACTCTTACTTTAAGGGAGGAAAGGAGATTACAAGTATTTGAGAATAAAGTACTTAGGAAAATTTTGGACCAAAGAGAGGTGAACAGACAGGTGAATGGAAAAGACTAAATAACAATGAACTACATGGTCTTTATAGGAAGCCAGATATAATAAGAACAGTTAAGTCTCGTAGACTGCGATGGGCAGGACATGTTGCACGTATAGGGAATGAAAGGTTTGCATGGAAGCTTCTTGTAGGAAAGCCAGAGGGAAAGCGCGCAGTTGGTACACCAAGAATGAGGTGGGAGAATAACATTAACTATGATTTGAGGGAAGTAAATTAATATTTTGGAGGGCAGGGACTCTATAATAGTTTAATATTTTTAGGGAAAATAAATCAATGGTGACAATATAATAATTTAAAAACGTTTTTCTAAACGTATTAGTGATATAGCTTTATTAATGGCTATTGCTTGGATATTAAATTTTGGTAGATTAAATTTTATATAGGGAATGATTGGAAAGCATTTGCACAGGATAGGGATGTATGGAGAGCTTATGTCCGCGCGGCCATGAACCTACGGGTTCGATAATGCCAGTGAGTAGGTGAATAAGTAAGAAAATTGGATTTTTTTAATGTCAATATTAAATTCGCTATGTTAATTTTTAATTATTACTGAACCATTTTCTTTATGGTAAAAATATGTATATTCCTTGAACATAAAAATTAACGCAATTTTAAATAGACAGATTTTGAAAGATATAAAAGTTTCAGTTCTACCAATACCTATAACTCATTACGCGTCCTTCAACTAACTTGCTAGTTTTAGTAATGTACATGCCTACGGTCCAGATTTCGTGCATGTGGATATTCTCTTTATGAATTAAATATTTAAGCATTATCTTTACGAATCTTCACTATTTGAGTTGTTTAAACATATTTTGAGTTGCATATAACTGCATATTTTGCCCATATTTTTATAAATAAAACATTTTAGCATGGCCCTGGGGTCGACTCAGCCTCTAACGGAAATGAGTACCAGACGCTTATTCTGGGGGTAAATGCGGCCGTCACGCAGGGCTGACAACCCGGCTGACATAAAGTGCCGATTATCTAGAAAAAGTGGGAGCCTTAACCTCCTACTACCCCAAGGGCCTCCGGGCCTGTTGTGGGATCACTTTACTTTTACTTCAGTATAGTGCTCAGACGGTATATTTATAAGGCATTAAATATATCCCCCTTATCAGTGATGAATTCGTGTCTCAAACATCCTTTGTGTAAAGAAAGTAAGTACAGAAGAAAGTTATTAAATGGAAGCAAATACAAAAGAGAAAATGCAAAAGATAGGAACACTTATAAACAGGTTGGAGAATTAAATATGAGTACATTCCTATAGTTTTCTCAAATTTATATTATGGCAACCATACACTTATTTCAATGCATGTATTTAACAAAGTAAAATGTTTTCTATCGTGTCTATTCAATAGATATATGAATACTATGTGCATATTTTACATTTTCATTGTAAAAATATTGAATTTCAATCATACATTTATTTAAGGATTTTATAATCACCGTAGTATTATACATTTTCAGAAATTGTAGAGTATATACAATTGTTCCCTTTACAGACTGATTTGGGACAAAGCGGCTGGGTAAAAGGCAGCAGAAAAGATGTGTAACATTTTTAAAATTCGACATTGTTTCAGGTATTTTGACGTGTATAAGTTAGAACACTTTATGAGGATACGATTTATATTACATAGGGTTTCAATGCTTAACTGTAAATCTAATAACACAAGAAACACATAATTTCAGTAAGTTCTTTGTTTTTGGTAGTTAAAAAGTATTCATCCCTGCCACAGGAATAGGATATCTATGTAAATACATATTTATTTTCACATTAGTTAAAATTTAAATTTCGTTATATGTTTACGATGTAAGGTATTTGGAGTGATTTAAGACACTTTTCCCCGTAATTATCCATATTTCCGGGATAGTGTATATTTTTCCATATTTCAGAAAATATCACATACGCTATCTTTACCAAAATTAACATTCCATTTAAAATATTTCCATATATTATAGTTCCAATGTTATACTTGTCAGATAATAATTAGAGTTATTTTACTAGTATCTGTATTACAAAGATGTAATCTTAATTTAAAGGGAATGCTGAAAACAAGTTGTATTGTTATATAGACAATATTTTCTTTATTGCTGAGCCTCTTAAGTCAACCTCCTGTGACAATAAATTTCTTATACTTGACCACACCATTCTGGTCTACGCAATTAGCAGAGCCGTTGTAGGTAGGTCGCAGGGTCAAAATATAGCTTGAGTACATCTTGCATGTGATTTGTATATTTTTGTTCCACCCTATCACAAATCTCCATCTGTAAAACTACGTAAATCATTACAATTATGTAAGTGATTTTCCGAATGGTAAAGCATTTTTGGTAATGCCTGTCAGAAAACGTTTGCACAATTTATATAAATAACATAGTCCATAGTATATTACGTATTTTGAGAATCAAAGCCTTGGTTATCAATTTTCAATGTACTTCGGAGTCTTGCCATTATTTACACTTTCTATTCAATGAGCAGTAGGATTACAACCAATTGTGTAGAAGAAATTATTTATTATGGTTATTACTTATTAAGGTACCCATCATGTTGAATACTTTCAAGCACCTGGAGTTCACGTATAATATTATAAAATGTATTTTATTTGGTAGTAAGGAGAGTTAGGTGCATTCGTAAGTTTAGTGACTTTCTTTGCATGTACATTTGAGCATCAAAGGTAGACTTTTTACGAAATACATTGTTTCCAGACTCATGACGTATGAATACATAAAATACTTCGTATATTAGAGTAGTTTAACTACAATTAGAGTTAATGAGATCATGCTGCCATCCATTCTGAATCAAGCAATCTAATTATTGAGATAACTATTTTATTCATTAGTTTTCCTTTTTAATATTTTCATTTAATTTTGATCATATTAATACATGTAATCAGATTCTTCACTAGGTCTTTGCGTCATTACATGGACGTTCTTAAAATATAACTAATAAATACAGTTGAAAATTAGAACTATATTTCGATGGAAAATTAAACACAGCTTCATTTTGTGTTTAGACAGTGCCATGAATACAATGCTGTAAATTGAAATAAATATTATTATTATTATTATTATTATTATTATTATTATTATTATTTTTGTAAACTCGTTTACCTGCATTTTATTAACATTCGGTATTATAATAAATGTTTCGGAAATTATTCCAATCTATTCAAAACAATCAATGAGTATTTACACTTTTGATTATAAATATAGATATCTTCCATCACCTTAGCGTTTCTTTCACAAACACATTTTGGGCCATTCTGTATATGACAAACAGTATTTTATTTTTGTTCCTCTCAATACGTTTAGATAAAAAATACGCTCGTTGTACACAATTCCAAAATAATTACTTCCTTCTTGGAACGCCTTCTCTATTTTATTTTTTAAATCGTATCATTATCATTATCATTATTATCATTATTTATTATTATTATTATTATTATTATTATTATTATTATTATTATCATAATTATCATAGTAAGTATTATTTTTGTTTTTATCCTATGAAATGTTGTTTGCATATGAAATTGACATTACTACATTTAAAATGTATTTAACTATTTATAATTGGTATAGTGTATATCTGTATGTGTCAAATATTTATTTGTATTTGTGCTAGTTGAGTGGAAGAGAAGGCCTTATGGTCTTAACTCTACCAGAATAAATGAAACATATTATTATTATTATTATTATTATTATTATTATTATTATACCACCAAGTCACCAAGTTGTCATCACGACATTTTCTGGTATTCTCTCCTGCCATGGCGTACAAGTAACCCACTTCCGTATTTTTGGGCCCTGGAGGGCGGGTAACGCTACCCCAGTGATAAAATGGTGATGATGATGATGATGATGGTAAAGATTCTCCAGGATATGCCTTAATCTAAACTTAATATAAATTATAATGAAGGCGAGATGGTGTTCAGGACCCGTTTGCGCCTTAAAGATCCCTGAGAAAAGCTGAATCAGGAAACATGCACCGACCAAGGATCAAATTTGGGCCCGCTACCTCGTGACCACAGCAGCGTAAAATGGGATATGACTTATGACATCGAAATGATTAGTTAAACACGTAGCCCTACTATTTACAAAAAGTAAAACATGGCAAGTGAAGTGGTAGCGGGATCTTGGAAGAACAGAACAGTTGGCAGCGCGTGTGCAGGGAAGAGTCAGAGATAAGTCTTATCTTTGGTTCAATTCTTTATTCATACTGAGAGGGCAGACTGCCCTGAGCACCGTGACCTGAAAGATATATTGCGGTATTATGGAGGCTAATAATTCTATGATGAATTCACTTTTTTCTTCTCTTTTATTTTATTTGGAAAAAGTTGTGAATGGGTTTATGTTTCCAGAGCTCATTTGTTTAGTACCATAATGTGATTTTTTGATTTTCCACATTAACTCACACACACACACACACACACACACACACACACACACACACACACACACACACACACACACACACACGCACACGCGCGCGCACACGCACGCACGCACACACACACACACACATATATATATATATATATATATATATATATATATATATATGAAGATCAGCTCGAAAATCTAGAATGGATAAATACGAAATAAAGAAATAAGGGAATTATGGGTGTACAAGAGGAGCCGGACATCATATAGACATTATAGATAAGAAAAGATTACTGTGGTATGGTCAGGTCAAAAGAATACCAGAGCAAAGATTGCCTAAAATTGTTATGGAATGGATCCCAATAGAACGGAGGAAGAGAGGCAGACCGAAGCAAACTTCGATAGAAGGAGTACAAGCGGCTATGAATATCAAGAGGATTGGAGGAAGATCAATGGATGGACAGAGAGGAATGGCGTATGGTTTTCGGAAGACGGCGGCAGCTGCCATGATACCGGATGATGATGATATATAAACAATCACTTTTAGCATTTTAATGAATTTTTTACACCCGATTGCCCCCACCGATATTTTTGCATAACATATGCATTGAATTCCTCTGGTCGTACTACCTTGTCATGAAGCAGGCCGGGTTCGATACCCAAGTTTCCTGAGTGAGGATTTTTCGGAGATTTTCCTTACCTGTAAGACAAATGTCAGGAAACGTTACGGCCCAAACGGTCCCCGAACATCATCTGGCCATCATTATCACATTCTCTACATTGGGTTAAGTTCAGAATTAAGTCTTCATTACCATCATCACCCATCATATCATTGGGGCAGCATAACTCCGCATTCCAGACCTCCAACCTCATAAGTGGATAGAATACGCCAATGCCAGGAGATAATACCAGAAATTCAAAATGACAAACTGGTGGCATTGAATAAAAAAATATCGAATTCCTATGATGTTTGTGATAATTATCGCGATTAAAATGTGAATTTATTTTTTTTTAATTCTGTTCTTTTTGCTAATTTTCCTCGCCTGTTCTACATTCTGTTCATTAAGAATACACCATAGTGAAGAAGTCCACCGCTGTGGTCTCGAGGTAGCGTGCTGCCGTGTCACGCAGCGGGCACGGGTTCGATCCCCGGTCGGGGCAGTTTTTCTGGGTGAGATTTTTATCAGGATTTTTCCTCACCTGTAAGACAAATGTCAGGAAAACTTTAAGGCCCAAACGGTCCCCGAAATCATATGGCCATCTTCATCCTTATCATTATCTACATAATCATCATCCTTCACCGGTGTGGAAGCAACGGGAAGCTATCACACCTATAATTCCCTAGTAAAGCTGCAAAGCATAGCATGAAAATGCTATGATTGCAGTGAAAGATCTGTCCTCGGGAAGAATTACTATGGATGGATGGATAGTGAAGAAAGGTAAAAACTCATAATAAAACTTACTTCTGATATCAAATATCTGAATGTCTTACAATTTAATGTTAATTACGGATAGATCTAGCTATATATGTGTGGCATAACTCAAAATATTCAGTCTGAATTAATTTTAAATAATCTCTAGGTAGGGATAAGTATTTTTCAGAACACTGTTCACACTCCTATAGCAGATTTAGTAAAAACGTATATTTTCTGCAACAGTTTATATAACTATCTAACTAATTCACTGGCATTATCGAACCCCTAGTTTCATGCCGCGCGGACATAAGGTGTCCATACATCCCTATCTTGAGCTATTGTTTTCCAATCATCTTCTGTATAATCTATTTCCCTCAGATCATGGTTAATCTTATTCTCACGCCTCAGTCTTGGCGTGCCTACTGGGCACTTTCCTTCTGGCTTTCCTACGAGTTTCTATGCTCCTCTTACATTCCCTCAATTCGTGTCACACATTCTGTTCATCCCAGTCTACGAGACTTAACTGTTTTCATTATATGTGGTTTCCCATACAGATCATGTAGCTCATTGTTATGTTGTCTTCTCGATTCGCCTGTCTGTTCATCTTTCTTTGATGCAAAATTGTTCCTAAGAACTTTATTCTTAAATACTCAAAAATTTTCTGAAAAAAAAAATCGAATTTAAAATTATATCATATCTGTATTCAAAATATTACAGGGGAAACTGTAAGAGCAGATTTTTAAATATAACGACTGCTTGTACACAACATTTCACTTTCTTGATTATTAAACACTCATCATCCACCGATGTGGTCTCGAGGTAACATGCTGCCTTGGCACGCAGAGGGCCCGGGTTCGATTTCCGTTTGGGACAGGTTCCTGGGTGAGGGGTTTTATTCGGAGTTTTTCCTCATCTGTAAGACAAATGTCAGGAAGCTTAGGGCCTAACGGTCCCCGAAAATCATCCGGCCATCAACTTCATCATCATCCTTTCAAGGTGTGGAAAGCAACAGGAAGCTACCACACCTATAATTCCCTAGTAAAGCATAGCATGAAAATGCTGTGATTGCAGTGAAAGACCTGTCCTCGGGCAGAATTACTATGGATGGATGGATACACTCATCCCTTGGGAAAAACCATATAAGTCTAATACTGACACAAAATAGATAGATCGGTATAGGTTTTCTTTCAGAGAACTTCCCTTTTAGATTTATCTAAAACAAGAATTATATATTATAGCCAATATAAAAAATAATTTACTTATCTGGATTTTACCACATGATGCAGAATAAAGAACAATGTCCATTGAGAAAATAAAACATTGACTTATCTTGTTTTTATCAGGAATGTGTGTTTGTAACAAATAAAAAATTGTACCTCATTATAGGTATGTGATGGTGAAATTTCAATAATTAAAAAATTATTTGGCTGAATATTTTAAAACACACATGTATGTATAATATGACGCTAAACATATCCTTAAATAACAGAAAAAATTGGCAATGTCAGAAATTTAGTATCAGAGATATAATTTCTCCTTAAGTTTCATATTAGAATTATCAGATATCGGCGTCAACTAATGAACAATCCTGGTACAGTAAGCTACATTGTATCGCAAGCGTGTGGTGAACCTATTAAACGATGTACCGGTCCTCTCCGACTCTATATGCTATTAAGAAGAGTAACAAGTTGGGCCAATCTGCTGAGAGAAAGTTTTGGTGAAAGTTTACTAGTTAAAGTTTTGGTAATGAAGGTTATTCGAGTAAGATCCACTTGAGAATATCCATTCGATGACTGTAATAAATCTACTAGCATTCGCCTCTCAAGCTCCTCTTCCCACGCTATCCTACAAGTACCGCAGTTAAAGTATTTGTGCAGGTGATTCTCTGTCGAAAAAATTCTTCCATTTTAGACTCTTCCTGTGTATACATTTTCTTATGTACATTATTCTACAACCGGATGGTCGAGAATTTGAGTCCCAGTAGTGGACTAAATCTTCTGGTGGCACCATTTCCTCGAGTCTACTAATCCTCTGATGAAATGTGTGTCAGACTATGTTCTTAGGATAAATGCGGGCGTCACGCAGGATCGACAAACGGGCTGGCATCTCGTGTCGATTATATCTAGAAATATGGGTGTCTTAACCTCCTACTACCGAATGGCCTCCGAAGACCTATAGTGGGGTCACTTTACTTTTATATTCACTTTTGGCAATTTTATCCTAATCTGATATCCGGTATGTTATTGCATTCAAATAGTTATGATTAATATATTTTATATTACAATATTTAATACGTTAATATTCTTTTATGTGAAGGTAGCTCCAAGAAGATATTAAATTATACTGTAACTGTGCTTTACAAGCTATATTTCACACCTTGATACCTGCATAATTATTAAGTTTTAACAATATTTCAATATAATACTTAAATCAATACACTCACGCAAGTCATATACATTTTTCACTTTAGTTATATTAACTATTGCTTGCTGATGGCTTACTTGAATATATTAATTTTAATATTATGTTCGTATTTGATATAAAACGGAATAAATAGCTT
The DNA here is from genome assembly GCA_030220185.1 of Diploptera punctata. Taxonomy (NCBI): domain Eukaryota; kingdom Metazoa; phylum Arthropoda; class Insecta; order Blattodea; family Blaberidae; genus Diploptera; species Diploptera punctata. The sequence goes on along the minus strand of JASPKZ010010054.1, from coordinate 110,989 downwards.
ACAATGTTTTATTGGTAAAAGTAAATAATTTGTAACAGAATAGAAATTGAGTATTCACGGTGCAATGGGAATTGGAAGGAAGGAAGAATTTGTGTCCGCTCCTGCAATAGCTTGAGTAGCTCAAGTGGCAAGAGCACAAGGCCGTGAAACTAGAGATCTTGTGTTCAAATCTCGTTCAGGCAAAACAAAAAAAAAAAAAAAATGTTATTTAGCTATATCGAAAAATGTTATCATAATTTTCAGATCAACACATAACAGACAATACTTACTTAAATTACATATTTACGCTGTCATTGGATACCGATACCACAAAAGTTATTTTTTTATGTAAATTTTAAATTAATTTTTACAATAAAACTGTACTTTACTTGTTACTGGATTTGTATCGCGAAATTTTTAAAAGCATTCCTATTTCATAATATGTTTCTATTAATTTTTAAAAACTTTTTACACTTGATTTCTCTAGTAGTACTTACAGTGTTCTGTAGTCATATTACTGATGATTGTGATTTCCTTTCTTTAAAGAAATAATTTATGTATGACAAACAGGAGCAATTTGTAGATTAATAACGGGGATGGTTAATGTTGGGCACCTCTACTGACATACATAAATTTACATTTATGTTGAGAATTTATCAGAATTTAGTTGATATGATATTAACATTAATTTAATTTATTAATTTTAACACACTTTGTACATTGCTCTAATGTAATCGTCTTATAAATAATAAAGTAGCGTTAATGACACAAATAAATTGTCTAGCAGAAACAAGAGAATATTAAGAACTCACTTATCAAATTCCTTTTGTGGTATAAGAGAAATCTGAGATCGTGCTAAGCTAGGTGAAGGTACTGAAAGGCAAACCTCTCGCTGATGCTATGGTTTAAGATGAAGTAGTTTTTTGAACGCTCTCCTAAAGTCCATGTTAAATATAGTGTATATAATAGGATTGAGAGCTGAATTTATATAACCCAACCAAGTGATGAAGTGGATTAGCTTATCGGAAGGACAACAACTATCGCAGAAAGGAACTATAACATACATAAGAAAGAAAGGAAGCCAGCACACCACGAACACTCCCATAATTATCCCCAGTGTCCTCGCAGCTCTCCTTTCTTTAGATAAAGATATCCGTTGTTTTTCTTCGATGAACTGGTACATGGGAACTTGTTTCTTGGTACCTGCTGTAGGGACGGTGATAGAACCGGAAATAGCTGATGGAGGGCCATGATCTTTTTGACTTGCGTTCCTAGATTTCGGAGTCTCCGTTGTTTGATGATCTTCACAGTGGTTGAGACTCGTTGCGCCATGAGATCCTGACCCTCCATCACCAAGATTATCTGTAACTGAATCTTCAGCTACTATAGAAGGCTTCTGTAGATATTTATCTTTCAAAGATCCATCGCCTTCAATCTTCTTCCTTTTCTTTTTTGATTTCTTCTTCTTTTCTCTGGATTTGGAGTTACCTTCAAGGAGATGCGGGTGTTCATTATGGTTGGTTTCGCTGCTCACAGAATCTTGATCGTGTGCCATCTCCTTGTTCTGCGGCTGATTAATTTTCACAACATTGAGTTTAGAAGCACGAGCTCTTTCTCGTAATCTTTTTCTTGTCGCCATGAATATCTCAACGTACACAATAGTCATAATGAGTAAAGGAATATAGAAAGAGCCTAGAGAAGAGTACACTACATATCCTTGTTGAGAGGTTAGTTGACACGGTGTATCGTTGTGGAAAACTTCGGGCCAGTCGTTCCAGCCCACGAGTGGCGGAGAGCTGATAATGCCAGATAGTAACCACACTCCACCAATCATTACCAATACCCGCTTCAAAGTTCGCTTTTGTGCATAGTTAATAGGATCAGTAATTGCCCAATATCTGTCCAAAGCGATGGCGCACAAATTCAATATCGAGGCTGTACAACAAAGAACGTCACAGGTTAACCACATTTTACAAACATGTATACCAAATTCCCAGCGTCCTAAAATTTGCACTGCTACACTGAATGGTAATACCAATATAGCAACAGTCAAATCGGCAACCGCAAGAGATACTATAAAGAAGTTCTGAACAATTCTTAACGGTTTATGAGTGAATACACTGAGAATTACTAAGATGTTTCCTACCACAGTTAAGAGTATTATAGAAGTGAGCGTGATGGCTGTTATAATTGCTTCCCATTCAGGAACTGCAAGCTCTACACCAAAGCTACTCATATATGTATATTGAGTTTGAGTGCAATTTTTTTCATAAGTCTCATAGTATGTATCGTTGGTTTCCATTTTGACGCGGTGACAGGTATGTCATTAATATACACTCAATATCATGTACATGCAATTATCATTTATCACTTGTGACATATTCACAGCTTCTAAACTTTTTTGTGTTCTGTCGACACAAATATGTCCAGCACTTCACATTTTATCACAATTGCCAAACACATCTGTTATCACATAAAACTGCTGTATAATTACAATATACGAGTTCAATATAAATGTCCTAAAAACGAAAGTAATTATCTATTTGTAAAACTTAATAAATGTATTAGAAAATGAATAATGTACATTTTAGAGTCACAAATATGTGTTAAAAGTTTCAATTTTTTTGTTATAAAAATAGGTAACATCACAGTTTGCTATTTTTAACGAAATAAAATAAAATTTGTAATTCAATAGGAAATCCGCTGAATTATTTAATGGACGAATGTTGAAAAATTCTGGCAATCAGTTGATGGTGATGAATACTGTACTTCGTCATCATGAACCGGGTGTTGATTTGTTTGATCAGAACCAGCGCAGGGTAGCTACTGCGGATATCTGAAATAACAAACAAAATATTTACTTTAATCAAAAGTCACATAATTTTATTTGAACAACAGATCATAGTGTTCGACATCTCAGTCGCCCTCGATTAAACATCTTACAGCAAATTAAAATTAGAAACCCCAATAACAAAATCATGCTAAATGTAAACATGCTTGGTGACCATAACCCTCTATATAGATCGAACACCGACAATTAATAATTATTTGATCATGCTAAATGTAAACATGCTTGGTGACCATAACCCTCTATATAGATCGAACACCGACAATTAATAATTATTTGATAGCGGCTGAAGATGGAACATGTTTTCGAAATAGGCTACATAAATTAAAATTTTAACCGAAGTTTTAATTGAGGATTACTGAGATCTCAAATAACATTTCATAATTTTAACATCTTATGTAGTAGGCCTACCTTTACTTCAGCGGAGGTACAACATTATTTTAAAAAGTGTATATTTTCACACTTATATTTAAATTTTTTTACATTTTGTAGGATATGTTATATAATAACATTTACATATATAAGAGTCCACCGCTGTGGCCTCGGGGTAGTGTGCTGCCTTGTCACGCAGCGGGTCCGGGTTCGATCCCCGGTCAGGGCAGTTTTTCTGGGTGAGGTTTTTATCGGGGGTTTTTCTCACCTGTAAGACAAATTTCAGGAAACCTTTAATGCCCAAACGATCCCCGAAATCATATGGCCATTATCATCATCATCCTTCACCGTTGTGGAAAGCAATTGGAAGCTACCACACCTACAATTCGCTAGTAAAACTGCAAACATAGCATGAAAATGCTATGATTGCAGTGAAGGATCTGCCTTCCGGCAGAAATTACTATGGATGGATGGATGGACATATAAAAGTTGTTTTTAATAATGCATTTTAGTTAACTCTGTAATCTTTTGCGTGAATGTGGAGCTTTGGAGTTTGAATTTCACCGTTCAAAGGCTTCTAAATAGGATAGATTATGATTTATAAAAATGGTTCAACAATATTTTATGAGAACAATCTCAATATCAACATTCTTTCGGAATTGGCTCAAATACACGACATCCATACAATTCCATGATAATTGTATATTTACTCAAGTCGACAGAAATCGAGTTAACTCACTAGCATTATGGAATACGGAGGTTTTTGACAGCATGGACGTAAGCTTTCCATATCTTTCCGTTTTCCCATACAGATCATCTAACTCACTGTTATGTAGTTTTCTCCATTTACCTGTGTATTCGTCTCTCTTTTGTTCAAAAATCTTCCTGAAAGATTTATGCTCCATTTTCCTTTACCTTACGCTATCCGACACAGCGGAACATTGACCTACTTCGTTTGTGGATTATTTGTGTACTAATGCCATTTCATCCCGCGTACACTCGCTTCACGTCAGTTTTTGGCGTCCAAGAGAGCGTCCAAGTAAGCTGGGTAAGTGCTTCATTTGCTATTTGTTCCTGACTATAACTGATTAGTATCTACGTCTCCATGCGACGCAGCAACAATGCTGCTATGACTGGAGGCAAACGTTCCGCTGTGTCGTAAAATAATAATATGTATTCGTGAACCCAAGATTAAAAACAAACTACTCTATACTAGTTCATTACACTGCAATACGGACAAAAAGTGCAATTCTAGGAATAGTTCACTTATATTCCAATTCATTTTGTTCACAAATAAACAAGTTTCATTACATTTTAAAGTAGGTAATTCGTGGTTAATAATTATTAAGAAAAAACAGATTTAATAATAATAGTTAGATGTAACAGATTTCGATGAACATGCATATGGGGAATAAAAGAGAAGCAATAACACTTCTGCATTACAACCAGAGCCCCCAGAAGGTAGGTGAGGAATGAGGCGGGAGAATAACATACACCTCGATTAGAATATGTGACTTATACAGAAATTGTCCCGCGCCGTAGCCGAGCGGTTAAGGTAGGAAGCCTTGGCTCAGAGCTACGGGACTTGCGCTGGTTCGAGTCTCCATGGGGGAAGAAATTTTCTCATGGTATTTCGGCCAGTATGGGACCGGTGCCCACCCAGCATCGTGAGGCAATTGGGTAGCTACAATAAGTGGCGGCTCCAGGTTGAGGAACCAGCTATAACGGCTGGGGGACTCGACATGCTAACCACATGTCACCCCTACACTGTCTGTTGATCATCTACCTCTGTGATTGACACATGTGGATGTGAAGGGCCAGCAGCCGGCTGGTAAAAGGGCAACCGCTGAAAAGTGGAAAGACCCTCAATCGGACTTATACAGAAATTGATTGGAAAAAATAGTTGAGGATCCGAATTTATGGAAAGCTTATGTCCGCGGGGCCATGAACCATCGGGTTAGGTGATGCCAGTGATAACGTTATATATAAACTAACATAGCAATGTTGTTCCACTGCCCCGGCAATGAGTGAAATAATGAAGCTAGGCGACTTTACTAAACCTTCGTTCTGTCTATACTCAGTTACAATTTATTTTATACAGCTTCAGATTCCAGTGCTTGCTAAATATACTCTATGCATATTATTTTTTTTTCTAATCCATGTATCTTCAAAACACCAGTTCTTGCAACAAAGTGATGAAAGCATGTTGAGGTAACAATATTTTCAATGAGCTACTTTTATTCAGAGTGAATTTCGGTTAGTACAGCGGTGGCCAACTCATGCTATTTGTCCAAAGAGAACTATTCCCTGCACGTGTGCACGATGGAAGGGCAGAACGCTCAAATAATAATCAATAAAGAAGAAATGAAGGGGAGAGAGGTTTATGACGCGGCAGTACGTTAACAATGCGGCGTTGCTGTCTTAACTAATGTCAGTTTGCTAGCATTCCCGGGGTAATTATGCCGGACCATGCAGCAGATTTGAAACGGAGTTCGTCATCCCCAATTCTTCACTTTAATCGGAAAAGGGAATATGTATACTTATTTACTAAATATGAAATAAAGACAAAATGTTAATGTGTCTGAAAATGTTTATAAACGTGAGAAAGTTCCATATTTAGATACATTATTCTAATACCACGCGAATTATAAGGACACAGCTGAGGTCGAGTAGTTATAGGAAACGTTTCATTCCTGACTGCACAAAATAGTGTACAATTATTTAATTACACTTACGCTATTTTTAATATTTATTTCTATTACTTGAAATTTTAACCATCACATATTATCATAAGTAATGCCGCCAGTGATTTGTGACTATCTTACGGATTTGGAAATCAAGAGTGACATTTGTTAGAACTACTTAAGGAGTAAAATTAAGCTGTTTACTCACAAATAATTATTTAAATATGCTTATTTTAAAATATTAAAATATTAAATTTAAACAACGATGTTTGAAAACTAATTAGAAAATATTGGTCATGTTTCATTTGTTCATTGATCATACTGTTTATTACCAAATTGGATCGCAATATTATAAGAATGCACCCTAGTGGGGAAAAAATGAAACATCAAACTGCGTATTATAATCAACATCACAGGTTATTAATAATTTTTGAAGGAAACAGCTCAATATAATCATTATTTAAAAACATAATAATTGAACACACAATTATCAAATGTGTAGTTCGAAAATAAATCTGTTCATTATTTGCAATATTCAACTTATTTGTTGTAGAGTCAGTCACTGCAAAATAGTGCTTTGACCTGTTCAAAATATTAAAAAGGAGGAGCTTTCTATATTTTGGTAAACACAATTCGATAAATAGCGAGGTGAAACACGATTGTCATTGGTTGTAAAACAAAATACATTGAAACGTGATTGGTCATTAACTCCGATTTGGGACATGAGTTAAATCGTCATTATAATTATAACTAGTCGTCGCCCAGCGGTCGAAATTCGACCACAATCGTTACATTTTTAAGTTTGTCACAAATACGTCATTATGCATAAATTTAATATATTTTAAAATTACGAACGACAGGTGATATAGCTTGGTTAAGCCATATTAGAAAAAAATAACGCGTCATTTGACGTTTGTATACTATTTATACTATTTAAATTTGCATTTGGCCTATTATTATGAGTACGGGAATATATATTCCTTTCTTCTTTGTCTCTCATTCCAACCCGTCAATGTAATAATACATAAGTCGAGGCATAATGGAAGTAGGTGCGAATATGTAAATATTAAGAGAAGTGTAATAAAATTACTGAAACAAAGATTAGACAGGGATTAATTTAAATGTAAGTAATAAAATGTACTCACTTTTTTTAAAACCACGCGATACTAAGTCAATTCACCTTCCTGCTGCTCAATTTTCATTTTACAACAATGCACTTTCAGTAACGTATAGAAATGAATGAATACGCAAATGAATGAGTAATAACGTAAATGCCTTAGATAAAATTTATTTTATTTTGTTTAATTTAACTTATTTGTAACACACATTATACATAAATTTTATTTTTGTGCACTCCTTCTCTATATGAACTTTAATTATGTCAAATGTTACACTCCACCATGTGCACAATGTGCTTAAAAAGAGGTACAAACTTTTCCTTCACGTATTACTTGTAGCGATTAATATGATAGGAGACATATAAACTAAGATACAACTCTAATATGCATGGATCTGAAACTAAAATGTTCCGAAATATATTAAATTGTTATTAAAATTAAATAAATCTATAAATAATGAAAATAGAATATATTACTAATATCGCTATAAAATATGTATGTGGAAAAGTAGAAATATATCCAGGTAAAAATTCCATGTACATTTGTCTAGAATAAAATACTGTAAAACGCCACCTGCTATACAAATGACAAATAAAGAGGTATTGTCTACCTCTACCTACTACACAACGTACAAATAATATAGGAACACAAAAAGGGTATTGTCAAAAGAATATAATTAATTCCAATTAGCAGTCTATACAACTAATAAGAAATATCCATTCTTTAAGAAAAGATAACATTAATTATCTATTAAATATCAAAGAATCAATTTACCCAGTTCTTAGAAATGTTATACATACTAGTAAATAATATTATTGTAACATAAATATATATTCAATTCTAAGGAGTGGATTCGAGAAAAGTGGGAGGAGCCACCGCCTTTATAAGCGAGAACCTATATCAAAATACTCTCACTCTCGGTGACTCTGTGATCAGTGTTGAAACATAGTAGATCTGCAGACCGCGATCTCCGATTCAGTTAAAAGGGACTATCACTATCAGTGACTCTGTGTTCAGTGTTGGAACATCGTAGACCTGCAGACCGCGATCTCCGATTCAGTTTAAATATTAGATTGGTCCGAGAAATAGTTAAATTTAAAGTTATAGTCCGTTAAGCATTTGGACTTTGAAAATATTGATTCGAGCACGTGGACCTCTAAGTATTTCATCGACTCCACTCATAGATAAAACTTTGTAACTGTATTATCAAAAGTGTATTTCTCCGTAAATAAACAGTTTCTTGGATTCGTTAAAATTGAGTGTACATTTATACGTTGTTCTTTTGCTTATAAAGAGTTAATAACCCTGAGATCTCTTGCCTACCACCGAGCTCCGGTACATACTATTATAGATTATTGTTTTCTATTATCTAAATATTTCGTTACACCCCGTTTGGGGTTAGATCGCTCCCTAATGGGAGTGTTTAATCAAGCATAATTTAGTTATGCTTACTTACCCATTCATGCCAGCTATAATAATAATATAAAATAATAATAATAATAATAATAATAATAATAATAATAATAATGATAATAATGATAATAATGATAACAGATAGATCATCGGTTGATTAATTAATGTCTTTGACATCGTCCATTTCCCAATAGCCAATTTCTTCGGTCCGTAATATGACCGACTTATCTCTATTAGGTTTTTAGCATCGCATTTTTTTTCTGATGGGAGGGAGCTGGCCTACCGCATCAACTCCCAATCCGGAGGACCAGGGATTTTTTTTTCAGGTGTCCATCCTTAGATCAGTTGCTTTCACTACAGCTAAGAGCCTGATCTGCCCTTAATAAGGAAGAATTTGACAGGAAAGATGAGATGAAATTATCCTCTAGGCCTCGAATACTCTAATACCATCGGGGTCGGAAAACAACAAGTGTTCAATCCAGAGAGACTGCATAGGAAAGATAAAAAAGAGGTATGGTATGGAAGTGGAAGTAATACCATATCGGTCAATATCTCACCCTGCTGACCAGTGCGATTGGTGAGTAGCCCATCCCGTCCGTTCACCACATAAGTTATACGTATAAGTTATATGGTTACTAACAGCTGCACCACGTGAAGGTGGAATTGGACACTAGGAAGATGTGCAGGTCGGTTCCTCTAAGTCTTAGAATTGATAGCAATTAGAGGCTCTCCTCCCTTTTAGCATCTTCCCTTTTACAGCCAATAATGATAAAAATAGTAACACACTATTGAGTAACACTAAGAAATTAGGACTGGAAATAAATATATGTAAATAAATATATGTAATTGAAATGGACGGCTAATGACAAATGAGGGAAATTTTAAGGAAGTGGCTGAATTCAAATACCTAGGAACAATAATCACAAATAGGAATGAGATGCACAAAGAAATTAAACATAGACTCAATTCTGGAAATGCGTGCTATTATGCATTGCAGAGACTCTTGATGTCCCAACTCCTTTCAAAAACGTTAAACTAAAAATATATAAAACTATTATTCTACCAGTTATATTATGGTGCGAAACATGGACTCTTACTTTAAGGAGGAGAGGAGATTGCGAGTATTTGAGAATAAAGTACTTAGGAAAATTTTCGGACCAAAGAGAGATGAAAAGACAGGTGAATGGACAAGACTACATAACAATGAACTACATGGTCTTTATAGGAAGCCAGATATAATAAGAACAGTTAAGTCTGGTAGACTGCGATGGGCAGGACATGTTGCACGCATGGGGAATGAAAGACTTGCATGGAAGCTTCTTGTAGGAAAGCCAGAGGGAAAACGCCTAGTTGGTAGACCAAGAATCAGTTGGGAGAATAACATTAACTATGATTTGAGGGAAGTAGATTATACAGGGAATGATTGGAAAGCATTAGCTCAGGATAGAGATGTATGGAGAGCTTATGTCCGTGCGGCCATGAACCTACGGGTTCGATAGTGCCAGTGAGTGAGTAACTAATTATTATTATTACTATAATTATTACTATATTATTACTATTATTATTATCATTATTATTATTATTATATTATTATTATTATTATTATATTTATTATTATTATTATTATTATTATTATTATTGCAGGCATAACTGCTTGCTTGTGAGTCAGTTGTTTGTGTCAGCTACGAAAATCACAATGCATATTGGGAAATAACGCCGCAGGTTTTCTGACGGCGTATTTATGAAACACTGTAAGATATATCAGCTGAATTGTTATGCCCTAATGAAATTTAGTTATTTGACGCAATTATACTTTCTCGCACTATTGTTACTCGCCTTATACAATATCTCGTTGGTGATTTTTTTTCATAAATTAATGTAAGTTGCAAGCAATTTTAATGTATTTTCTCTTAACTTGTATTGTTGATGCTTTTGACTTGAAATAGTTTTTTTAACTTTATCTTTAAATTCTTTATTTTTATCAAAACATTATAGTAAAATATTTAATGTGATTACACACACACACACACACACACACACACACACACACATATATATATATATATATATATATATATATGAAAAGTTGATATATTTAGCACTCTAGGCCTCCAAATGACATTGTTCTTTTGTTAGGGGTGTGAACTTCGATCTGTAAGTTGCAGAAGGCTGTGAGATCTAGCTCCAATGCGAGCTACAACAACGGGCACTAATATATTATCATGTGTAGAAGAAGCTGTAGAAAACATTGATCTTTCATGGAGTTCACTTGTATCTGTAACCACAGATGGGGCACTGGCTATGGTAGGGTGTATTACACAACCACATTTACAGTGGTAGTTTTTACTTTCCGTTAGTTGTGTATTGTCAGTTGTTAGTTACAACGTCAAGTGCGAACCCAATATTCACGATGAAAACCGTGAAATTATTAAGAAAGTTATCTAGTTTCGCGAAGAGGAGAAATAAATAATATTAATAATAATAATAATAATTTTTAATCAATGCAACCACGTTGTCATTTCAACATTCTGATATTCTCTCCTGGCATGGCGTTATTGTAACCTACATCTGTTGGGGCGATTGGAAGGTGGAGTTACGCTGCTGCGATGATATATGATGATGGTAACGATGCGCCAGGAGAGGCCTTGATTCCAAACTTAAATTGATATGTAATGATGATAATGATGGCCAGATGATATTCGGTGATCTTTGGGCCTTAAAGTTTCCTGACATTTGTCTTACAAGTGACGAAAGACCTCGAAAAAAACATCAAGCAGGAAACTTGTTCCGACCAGGGATCGAACCGAGATCCGCTTCGTGAGAAGGCAGCATGCTACCTCGAGACCACAGCGGTAGATAATAATGATAATAATAATAATAATAATAATAATAATAATAATAATAATAATAATAATAATAATCACAAATAGGAATGAGGTGCACAAATAAATTAAACATAAGATCAATAATTCTGTAAATTAATGCTATTATGAATTATAGGGAGACTTGTTGTCCCACGTACTCTCAAATAACGTTAAACTCATAATATATACAACTGTTATTGTGCCAGTTATATTATATGGCTGTGAAATATGCAATCTTACTTTAAGGGAGGAAAGGAGTATTTGAGAATAAAGTTCTTAGGAACATTTTTGGATCAAAGAGAGGTTAACAGACACTGGAGAAATTTACATAACAGTGAGCTACATGGTCTTTATAGGAAACTAGATGTAATAAGAACAGTTAAGTATCATAGACTGCGATAGGCAGGATATGTGGCACGAATGCGGAACGAAACAGATGTAATGGAAGCATCTTATAGGAAAATCAGAAGGGGAACACCCAGTTATAGACCAATAATGAGGTGGGAGAATAATATTAATCGTGATTTGAGGGAAGTAGATTTTACAGGGGATCATTGGAAAACATTATGTCAGGATAGGGATATATAGAGAGCTTATGTCTACGCAGCCATGAACCAACGGGTTCGAGAGTGCCAGTGAGTTGGTTAGTTAATAATATATATAATAAAAATAATATCCCCATTTTATCTTGAAACAAATACAATAAATGAATACCTAATTCTCCAGTAATGTTTGTTTTCCAACGTCATTTGTCTGGCAAGCAGTAGCTGTATACGTCACATTAGACAGAAATCATAGGTAAACAAGCTCCGACAATCTTCATTAACTTCGTCTCCTATTTCAAATAGGTCTACCACTAGATTTTGCCACTGATTATACCACTTGCCCAGTCATTCACATGTACCAACGGTGGAAGGAAACACTTTTCCCCTCTTCAACACTATCGCCTTTGCTTCCCCTCGCCGGCTAAAAAGTTAATGTTGTTGGCTAGTAGCTTGGGAAATGTGTTGTGTCTCAAAGACAAACTAAAAGATCAGACAGTTTTGGGAATCAATTGCATCATTCATTAAAAAAATCTGTGTGCTTAAAGTGTTTTACTGAATGAAGTGACGAGTGCTTAAAACAATAACAAAATCAGATCCCAAAAATTTCTTGACAGTTCTTGATTGTGAGCATGTGACATACCTTACTTTCAGTGAAGTGCAATGTCTCAGCAGGGAAAAATGATTTAATCCATTCTTCGAGTTACTTGATGAAATTGCGACATTCATAGAAATGATTGGCTCAATATATTGTGCTAATATGTAATAAGAATGTCGTAAGTGTATTATACTAATAAATCATAGCATTGTGATATGAGTTCAAAACTACTTAAACCTTATTCAAAACCAAAAATAATTATATCAATTTAATAAATGGCAATAGCTCTTTAAATATATATTTTCAACATTCAAGAACATCGAATACTGCACGATGCCAAATAATGGTCTAATGTTTCATAATAGTGACTAGCCGCCTCTGAGTGGACGGCTGCACACTTCTTGACCAGTGATGCTCCTGCTTACTCGCGAGTGCACACGGTACTTCTTAAGTGCAGCTGATCTGGTCACCACTGGGTTAGTACAGTAAAATTACCTGAGCCTAAACTAGAGCCTCTGAGAAGAAATTAATTGGCATTTCCCATTCAACTACTAAATGTATCTTAACGCAATGAACTAAACTCTTAGTTTAGACGAGATTAGTAGAGTTAGGCGAACCCGTAGGTTCATGGCCGCGCGGACATAAGCTCTCCATACATCCCTATCCTGAGCTAATGCTTTCCAATCATCCCCTGTATAATCTACTTCCCTCAAATCATAGTTAATGTTATTCTCCCACCTCATTCTTGGTCTACCAACTGGACGTTTTCCCTCTGGCTTTCCTACAAGAAGCTTCCATGCAAATCTTTCATTCCCCATAAGTGCAACATGTCCTGGCCATCGCAGTCTACCAGACTTAACTGTTCTTATTATATCTGGCTTCCTTTAAAGACCATGTAGTTCATTGTTATGTAGTCTTCTCCATTCACCTGTCTGTTCATCTCTCTTTGGTCCAAAATTTTCCTAAGTACTTTATTCTCAAATACTTGTAATCTCCTTTCCTCCCTTAAAGTAAGAGTCCATGTTTCGCACCCATATAATATAACTGGTAGAATAATAGTTTTATATATTTTCAGTTTAACGTTTTTTGAAAGGATTTGGGACATCAAGAGTCTCTGCAATGCATAATAGCACGCATTTCCAGAATTGAGCCTATGTTAATTTCTTTGTGCATCCCATTCCTATTTGTGATTATTGTTCCTAGGTACTTGAATTCAGCCACTTCCTCAACATTTCCCTCATTTGTCATTAGCTGTCCATTTCCATTATATAATGAATTTCTACGTGTGACCATGTATTTAGTTTTACTGATATTTACTTTCAGTCCTAATTTGTTAGTGTTACTCAATAGTGTTTGCGTGTTGTATATATATATATATATATATATATATATATATATATATATATATATGTATATATATTTGACTCATACAGCCATTTATTTAGGTTGGATCCAATGCTTGGAGGACGGGTCACAACCCTCGTTTTGGCTGTGTTCGGCCCTACGTTAAACACACAGGCTTGGAGTAATTAGGAAATACATGATTGTGCACCTGATTACTTCAGCACAAACACACATTTCAAACTTCTGTGATATAATAAACTAGACTATTTTATACCTAACATGAGGTGATGTGAAAGGAGATATGCATAAATGAAGATGAAAAGGCATGTTGGGGGGTATAGGAGTATAGTATTATGGTAATGAAATTAGTCAACTGGGAGTAGTCTACCCGAGAAAAGCCCGAAAACTCCCGATGTGGGTATCTTACAATAACCCTCGGAACTAATATGATTCGAACCTGAGTCCCAGTAGGAGCAGCCGCGCGCTAGCCACACGTTCACCGAGACGCCCATTTGATTTCAAGTTGTAGGTTCCGAGTCAGAGGAATTACGGCTAGTAAATAAACCTGATACCTAAATTTGAGACTCTGTACAAAATTTAATAATCCATTATTATATGAGGCGATGAACCAACAACTTGTCACTCGGTGATATCTGTAGGAAAATTATATCTGAATTACCTTGGTTAAGTAATTATTTCCCCTAAGTGTATATAAATATTAATTATTTACTTGGAATCTATATTCTTAATATTGTTCTTAAATTTAATTTCGTTAAGTCGATTTCTCCTCCGATGGTATCTTTGCTATGTCGTAGCGTAGTGGCTTTAGTGTTTAATTGACTCGGAGAGCTATGCCGGCGGTAACTTTAGTGCCAAAATCGTCACCCATGTTTCGTTTCAATTTTATAGGAAAGGATGTATTACCGTTTTACTCGTTATATTTTTACTTAATATCAAATCAACCTGGTGGCATATATATATAATATATATATATATATACAGAGACGGACTCCCGACCTACGGCTGGGCTAGGGGAGAAGTGCATGCTCTCACTCCGCGTCACGCGCATAACAACTGCACAGCTCGCTGTGAGTCATAGAGTGGATTTCTGAACCGCATGCGCTTTTCCGGCTAGCCCGGCCGTAGGTCGGAAGATCCTCTCTGTAGATAGCTATATATATATCATCTCCAAACATACATGATTAAATATTCCCTTTAAATTATAGCATGTCCACCGCTGTGGTCTCGTCGTAGCGTCGCTGCCTCGTACGCCGCAGGCTCGGGTTCGATCCCTGGTCGGAACAAGTAGGCCTATCCTAGCTTGGTTTTTCCGGTTTCTTCCCATGCCTGTAAGTCAAATATCAGGACAATTTAATGATCAAATGACAATCATAATTATAATTACCATATTCGCCAATTTTAGTATCACTGTAAGTAAATGGTATGTTTCAACTTAAACGTTTATATTATCATAGAGGAAAGCCCTGGATTGAGCTGATCACTGATTCAGGGACGCCCTCAAAGTAATTGGCAGTCAAAAAATAATTGTGTGTGATCCAAATTTTTAAATCTCCTGATAAATTGTGCCATTGTAAGGCATGCGTGGCGGAGCATGTAAATGTACCTATAAGGTGAGAGGTTAAAACTATGGTGGAGAAGAAGAAGAAAAGAAGAAATAATATCACGTACGATGTATATATATATATACTTATACAAACCAAAGATTTCTCAACTTGGCACTAGATTAGTAGAGATGGGTTCGGGTTTTAAGACCATAACACTACAAACTTATTTACTACCCACCATTACTTTATGGAATGAATGAGATGAAATGTACTCGACGGTAAAATATAATGTGTTAATGTTCCTGGTTCGACACACAACTAACATTCACATACATGACTCAAACCGCTATTTTTTGGTCTGGGCCAAGACCTCGAGTAGCGGCTACAACTTTTATTTTGCCCCTATTCTTCCGTAAGTTGACACACATGCTTACAGTGACTATTTAACTCATGCCCCAAATGGGAGTCAATGACCAATCACGTTTCAATGATTTCTGTTTTACAACCAATCAGAGTCGTGTTTCACCAAATATTTATCAGTGTTATAATTACCATATTAAAGAAAGCTCCTCCTTACAATATTGCGTTCCTTTGGCAATAAATAGTATGATCTGGTTGCAGTGATAAACAAAAGAAGCAGTAGAAGCGTACCTATCGTTTCTCATTTGTAAACATCGTCGTTTACATTAAATATATAAATATTTTAAAATAACTATAGTTAAATAATGATTTGTGAGTAAACAGCTTAATTTTATTCGTTAAATAGTCCTAACAAATGCCACTCTTGATTTCCAAATTCTCTAGATAAATTCACTCGTGGCATTACTTATGATAAAGTACTACTTGGGACTGAACTCCATGAGTCTGGAAGGAATTTCTATCTCAGCAGTTAGTTCTGCGAAAAGTGGAGAGGTGACTATTGTATTATGCAAGCTACTACATTCATCAAATATAAAAAAAAAACTTTATAGCGTAATTAGAATTACATATGGGTGTGGGTGTGCTAGTTCTTTATAATAATCATCACAGTTATTAGAACAGAACTGATACTGGAACTATCTTCACTTTTATAACTAATCATCATGTTCGAATTCCAAATTCATTTTAACAGTGTGAAAGGACGTCAGTCACAATTCCGTAATTATCCCATTGTTTAGCTAACTGTTATTCTTACCGAACCCTGTCCACTCCTCTTCCGTAAGTGTTTCATCAGTCAAATTATTTCAGTATGTGTACTTTCAGTCACCACCTTACCGGTGCGAAATCAAACTACAGCATATATATTTTGTAAACCTTCTTTCTGAAACGATCAGTTTCAACTAGAATAAATAATCCCCCTTTATCAACTTTCCATTAGAACCACGTTCAATTTATTCAATAAGGTAATGAATGAACCCTTGTATTGTGGAATGCTTGGTTCAAACTTTTTCGACTAGACCCGAACGATATGGCGCATTGTCTAAAATTATGACAGCTGACAGTGGGATATTTGACAAGAACGTTTCCTTCATTGCTTTAATATATATATATATATATATATTGGTTTGTGTTTGATAGTAGCCACTGCTGTTTCCTAACTTCGCGGTTACTTGGACTATAATTTTCAGGTATAATAAAAACATAATACTACCAAGATGTATTAACTATAATATTACTATCCAGCCAAATATTGTCTAGCTCTAGATAGAGCATTTGCTTACCGGTTTCTTGTAAAAACTAACTTTTGACAATGAATTAATGACACCATTGAACAATAAATGTTTTTTTTAAAATTAAAATTTGACTTTTGATTTTACAGTTTCTCCATTTTAATATTCATTCATAGTGTTCTGCTCAAGAGCAGGTATTTCACTGCAAATTCAGCATTCTCCACTCTTTCCTTGACTCAGCTTTCCTTTTTTGTATCTCCATACAAACCATTTATTTTAATATTGTCTATCATCTGATGTCTTTTTCTGCCTCTAACTTTCTTTTCCGTTGATCATTCCTTCTAGAGCATCCTTCAGCAGGCAGTTTCTTCTTAGCCAGTGGCCAATCCAATTTATTTTCCTCTTCTTTATGAGTTCCAGCATTGTTTTTCTTTCACCCACTCTGTCTAGCCCATCTTCATTTCTTACTTTGTCTGTCCAGTTTATACGTTCCATTCTTCTCCATATCCACATCTCAAAAGCTTCGAGTCGCTTTTCCTCATTCCGTCGTAATGTCCACGTCTCCGCACCATATAATGCTACACTCCACACAAAGCACTTCACTAGCCTCTTTCTTATTTCTCTTGCCAAAGGTCCGCAGAAAATGCTTCTCTTCTTGTTGAAGGCTTCTTTTGCCATTGCTATCCTCTGATTTTAATATAATGTATTAAAATTCCTTATTAAAGATTTTTGCGCCATACGGAATGTGTAGTCTGTTTCTTAATTTCTCAAGTATAGTTTATTAGATGTCGGAACTACGTTTTATAACATTCTTGAATTGTAATATATTTATCAAACATATGTTTTCCATTGTTTAATTTTGTTTTCCTCCAGAGATAGATATTTTACTGTGGTAGTCTTGGTATTTATGTGCTGTGCCTCCTCCTTAATTAATATAATATACATTTTAAGATTTTTTTCACAATAATTCGAATTAGTAGAAACATGAGAGAACTTTGTTTCGACACCTCTTCATACTTTTCAGAAATATTACTGATTCACTTCTTTTTCTAAAAACCTTATTTTGATAATGTGCTTTTGGCCAATCTCAAAACCACTATCACGTAACACTATCCAGTATTTTAATAATAACACAGTTAGGATTGAATGAAAGAGAGGGCTATAATAATAAATAATATTCTCAACTCGTGTCCAACTCAGAGTCGAGTCGAGTCGAGGGATGAGATGAGATGAGCCCCTTACACAGAGGTATGTGAATGACAAGGGTGCTGGCCAACCACGCCTGACGCACCATCACACGGACAGACGAATAAATGAAACGGGATAAATGAGACGAGTATGGAGAAATAATGGGTGGCAGGGGAAAGGGGGGGGAAAAACCGAGAAAACCTGTCCAAGCTCCGTTTCGTCCACCACGAAACCCACTTGGAGTGACTGACATTCGATCTAGGGACTTCAGTGGTGAGAGATGAGCGTCTAACCGCTTGCGCAACGGAGATACACAGGTCTAATCCAATAATATCGTGTAATAGTGATGAAAGAACTATCGGTATATCACGTGACATTCCTCCCCACACTTCATCCCGCAAATACGCGGAGTTTGGTCTCAGCCACTACACGCGTGTGTCCCATTAAATCAATACACCCACATGTTTTCAACATCTGTGGTTTACTAAACCAGCCTTTTTTTTTTTTGCTTAAAATGAGATGAGGTGAAAGGTGATGTAAATTAAATAATAAAAATAAAAAGACATGGTAGCAGAGGGAAGAGGAATGGAGAATATTTGTGGGATAAAATTCGGAAAACGGGAGAATTCCAAGAAACACTTGAAAAATCCTGATGTGGCTCACCACCAATGCCCTTCGGAACCACCAGTATTCGAACCTGAGACCTCTATCGGGGCAACCGTGCACGCTAGCCATGCTTCCACTGAGACTACAATTTAGCACTAGAACTGGGATTATGACTTTGCTGAAAGTAAGTTCGTATGATAACAGCTGAGCGTGTGGTGATTTTCTCTTAATACAAAACATATTTTGTCTGATGCTTACGTACTGAGGGCGGGCGTACAAGTATATGAACTGCACTGTAAATGCACGAGGAACGGTACATTTCAGGATGTACTTGTACGTATAACATTTACCATTATAATGCGATAACCCCCGAAATATATACCAAGACACATTGATAAATCTCAAGTTTAACCGGTTCGAACTGGAAAAATCGATTTAATTTAATAGATAAGTCTGTATTAGTATAGGAAATTCGGGTAATGTGGATCCTTATGTTTTAATGGACTCTGTTAAAATCTTCTTTAATTAGTGCTGCCCTTGAACAGAAAATTCTTCCCCTCATCAACTTTTACGGGTTCAAAGCCAGTTTCTTTTATTTTTTATGCGAAGAAGGGTTTATTTGTGATATTTATGAAAATGGCCACTTTAAAAGTCTTTCAAGATAAGAATCAATTATTTATTTCTGCTATTAAATATTACAAACGTTGAAAAAACTCCTAAATATATTATATTATGTAGATGCTGTTTTACTATACTGACGGGTTTGGTTTGATATTATGTGACATGGTAGCTGTATAAAATAATTAAACATAACAAAATAATTCGGTTAATGTGAACCCTCCACGAGGACCTGGGTCCACTTTACACGAATACGTATATTTTATCAATGAGGATGCTATCTGTAAAAACCATGCACTTAATTAATTTTATTTAATATCCTTGTAAAATTTTTCTAAACCCACAGACCGACGCTTTCTGCAGTTGAATGACGTGTGCATTTTATAATCAACAATATTTTCTAAAAACATTAAATTATATCAACGCTTTTTAAATATGATCAGTTATAAATATTTTCAGATGAATCTGTGTCTGTCTGTATAAATTAATAGACCAAGTAAACAAAAATAGACAAAAGCTAAGGTGGACTCTGGGATCCACTTTATCAGAATGCGGAGGTTAAAGTGGATTTTTCTTGTAATGTAAAAAAGTTTATAGTTATGAAGATGTTTCCATATTTGAATAAAATAACAATGCTCTTTCATAGTCAACGCTAATGATAATCACTGTATTTAAATAAAATTCGAATCCCTTAATTAAAATAACAACAAATTCAAAACATGGGTCCAAATTACCCGAAGTTCCTCTATTTTTAATTATGTTTGCTGGATAATGAAGGATTCTGCCTTCGTTTTCCAGGTTGAGATATGTTTATAAACTACATTACTCCGCACTTGTCTTAACTTAACGACACATTAAGTTTGTTTTGTTTCTATGTGTTTAGATCTCAATCTGTGAATCTGGGAACGAACTCTTACTAACTACTCGCACATAGATAATTATGGAATACTAATCGGATTACCTTCGTTTAAGCGACACGCTTTCTAACATATTCATTCACGTTCCTGCTACAGCCAAATACCATGTTTTTTTTCAGTTTAGGTTAGGTGATTTTATTAGATAGGTTGGCTTATATTAGATAGATTAATTGGATTAAATAGGTAATTGATATTAGTTGAATATTTAATAAAATATACTGAATTTCATTGCGAAAAATTGAAAACTGTAAACGCTAGAGCGATTTTATCAATTTTCGTTTATGATGAATTCCTACTCCTAATGGTCAACTTGAGTCTACATGTTTTAATTGTCATATGACGAGATTGGTTGCGAAAAAAACATTGCTGCAGCTTGAGAGTTAACATACATACAAACAAACAAACACACAAAACACACACCACACACACACACACACACACACACACACACACACACAGACATATATATATATATATTTAAGCAGGAAGTGTGCTCAGGTTTCAAGTATGAATTCCTTGTGGCAAATATAATAAAAATGCCTTACACATTTTAGGTCGAAATTGCACAGCTTTCTGAGAAAACATCATATAGAAATTAATGCGTTAATTCATAATAATGGCAAGTATTGTTCAGAGTTTCACACAGTACTTTGGAGACGTGAAATGAACATTTTTTTTCTTTTAGTATTTTCCAATAAATACATAATACGACCCTGCGATATTGCCAATTAACAAAATGTTAATTTAATTTATTTTATTTTAATATTATCTGTTCTAAAACTACCTTGGAAAAAAAATTACCAAAAGAAAAAATTATCCCATTTCACGTCTGCTATGTATTGTGTGGAACTCAAACCAATGCTCGCCATGCTTATAAAGTAATGCACCAATGGGTTTCTGTACGATTTGTTTTCTGAGAAAACTGTACATTTACGTCATGTATGTATAAGATATTTTGATTATATTTAGAAAAAGAAACTCATGCTAAATCGGCGTGCTTATAACATTTTCAATGTTCACTTGATAGAATCGGTCAAGGTGTGCGTAAAAGTTTCAAAACAATTTGTTGAGAACAACCTCAATAATATCATTAATATAGAATTGGCTAATATGTTTTGATTTTAGAGAAATATAGTAATAATATTATTAATCATTTAAATTTAATAATAATAATAATAAATAGAATGTAACAAATAAAAATAAGGGATAAAGAATTATAGGTTAAATACGTCGTTCGTGATAGAACGTCTTATAAAACTGGTAAATCTAAAATAAAGTAAATTATTGTGGATAAAAAAATATTGTTACGCGTCACATAACGACGATTGAATTGCGTGGGCGAGTCGCCTATGGGGAGTTAGAGGACCCGCACAAACCGGCCACATTGTCTGGAGTGTCTTATCAGACGATTCTACCGGTGAATACCTGCCCTTTGCAGAAAGATCCATAGCCGGAGGATTCTAGGCTTCGAAATATCTCGAGGCTATTTCTGGAGGTTTCCTCGCGCCTAATAAAAGGGAACCGGAGGCAAGATCCCAGTCAGTCTTGCGGTGGATAGTGTGAAGTTAAGTGGACGAGAAATTATGGCGAATTTATTCAGCAGTGACTGGAAAATAGTTTTGACTGTGATAAAAAAACGAAAAGAAGATTATTTGTGAGTTGTAATTGTGGACAAGAGTTTGCGGATAATTGTGGAAATAAATAACGTGTTTCAGTGGAATTTTACACTACTTAGGTGTGATTATTTAGGTCTAAATAACGCAAAATAAAAAATCCTGGTCATCTGTGACAATATATATCACATATATCCTTCTTAGTATTGGTATGGTTTAAATAAATAACAATTTATCAGTTTGTTTTAAAGAAAGTGCATGGTGCGAAAGTAATGAAACAACAGGAGCGTAACATATATCTCACATTGGCAATTGGTCAATAAATAAGAACTGAATGGCGAGGTTATAATAGAGTTCATGAAGTGAAAGTAACAAAACAAGTGAGGAAGTTTATAACTTGAGTATTTGTGAAGACTTGTGTTTATAACTGCGGTTGACAAGAAGTGATAAACGCTCCATTGCGCCAAATTAAACTGCAAGATGCAACAAGCTGAATTATTTATAGCAATTTCACGTCATACGCTTCAAATCTCACAAACATATAGATATTAACTTGTGTGTGTATATATATATATATATATATATATATATATATATCACCTTGGAAATAAGGGGGCCACAAGTGTAAAAATGTCATAAATTAAGTTAAGAATGTTAGAAAAAGTGAATACAAATACATTTCTTTATGACCACAAGTCACGTGCAAGAAAATGAAGACAGGGTACAATCGTTTCCATACCAAGTATTGTATGTACTATACCTTTTTTAAAACTTTAATTTTTAATTACAACTCAGAACTAAACTTTTTACATATGTGGCCGTCTTCTTAACTAACTAACTAACTAAGGGTTGGCAAAGTCCAGCATTGCCCACTGTACTGCATACTAGAACCAGTTGTGGCTCCTTGGCAGCAAAATCACTAGTGGCTATCGTTTGAGGGTTTAGTGTCTTGGCCTACGCATATTTAGCGGCATAGGTGTTTAGCCATGATGGCATGAATTAAAGTAAGTAGTTGGTGTGGTCTCCCCAGAGCAGGGCGTTGTAATCCGCGCCATCGACAAGAGAGAGTTCGAAAACCGATGACGCAAAATGAGCCACACTGCTCTGATTCGAGCACATCCTAGATGATTACACCATCTCAATTAGGATGTCTGATGAATATGTTACGGTGACAGTGTGTCGCTGAAGCATATGCCCTGTATTGCGCAGAATTGGGTTAGTATGATTTACAATGAGATCATACATGTTGTTTACCTGTTGTTCAATTGTGTCACCAATATAGGGCATCTGTGCTAAGGTCGTGAAACTCTGTGATCCTCATGTATAATGGTGCCGAAAAGATAATTTTTAGACATTTATTCTGAATGGCCTGGACTTTCTTTTTTGTGTCTATCACCGAGGATACTCCAGGCTTCACAACCATACAGCAACATGCTGCGGATAACAGCTCTATATAAATGAATCTTGATTCGCGATTACAGCGCAGTCGACTTGAAAAATTGATATAATATTGCTATAGCAGCATGAGCTTTTGAGAGATTTGCCGAACATGAAATTGTGGAGTCCAGGTGGACTCCAAGATACTTGACAGAAGTCCCAAGGCGGAGACGGTGAGTCCCTGGGGTCAGTCTGACAGGAGGCTGTCTCTGGGTTTTGTGAACAAAATCACTTGGGTTTTGTTCACGTTAAGTTTGATGTTCCACAGACGGAATCAGGAATGTATGGAATTTAAGGCATTTTGTAGGACATGGACACGGTAGGTATAGCTCGGAAGGAGGATTGGTAGAATATGCAGGTGTCAGCTGCAAATAGAGCAGTGTGAATGTAGGGAAAATTTGGAAAGCTGCTACATATATAGTGTAAAGGATATGTGAAAGTACTGCACCTTGAGCGACTCCCGCCTTTAGGGGTTCTTCTTCGTCAGGCTCTACGACTTCCAGTGGAATGTCTTGGCCTTCTCAACCAGTTACGCCACTTCTTCCTATCTTGTGCAGTGGATTTCAAATCAAAAATCCCCATCTCTCTCAAATCTTCAATTACGTCATCTTCCCATCGATCCTTGGGTCTTCCCCTTGGTCTTGTTCCTTGTGGCTTCCAATTCAAAATATCATTCGGCAATCTTCCCTTTGGCATTCTTAGTGTATGTCCAAACCATTGTAATCTTTTGGATTTGATGAAACTAACTATATTTTCTTTATTATTCTTGAGGTATAATTCGTTATTCCTTCTCAACCTCCAATTTCCATTTTCCTTTACTGGACGTAGCACTCTTCTAAATATTTTCCTCTCAAACGTTAATAGTCTTAGTTTATCTGCTTCTTTTAGTACCCAGGTTTCAGCTCCATAACATATGATTGGTCTTATTATTGCTGTATATAATTTGAATTTAACATTTTTTTATATTAATTTGCTTTTGAATATATCGAAATTAGCAAAATATGCTTTATTCCCTTGCGATATTCTTGTTTTTATTTCTTCTTCAACAGTATTATTATCGTTTAGTATTGTACCTAGATACTTAAAGGAGTTAATTTGATCAATATAGTCACTATTTATAGTTAGTTCAGTCAAATTTGTTTTATTTCTCATACATTTTAAATATTTTGTTTTATTTAAATTGATTACAAGCCCATATTTTATACTTTCATTTTTCAATTTGTCAAAGGTTTCCAGTCGGGAATTTTTTGTTCTTGCTGTTATTATTACATCATCAGCATATGCAAGACACTGTTTTAGTCTTGTTGAGATATTTCCTCTTAGATCAAGTTGTTTTAAGACCATATCCATTACTATACAGAATAATGTCGTAGATAAAGGATCTCCCTGTTTGACCCCAGAGTTTACTTCAATCGCATCGCTGAGTGTGTTGCTACATTTTAATCTTACTTTGGTATCTATCAAGGTTAAAGCTATTAATTTTATTAGTTTTTGAGGTATCTCATATTCACTTAGACTTTCAATTATTTTGTTTCGATGTACAGTATCAAAAGCTTGGGAGTAATCAACAAATATATTATATAAGTTAATATTGTATTCGTGACATTTCTCAAAGATTTGTTTCATTACAAAGATATTGTCTATTGTTGATCTGTTTGGTCTGAATCCTGCTTGGGCCTCACTCATTTTCCATCTATTATTTCTAAAAGTCTATTGTTTAATATAATTGCAAAAATCTTGTATGCTATGTTCAAGAGAGTTATAGGTCTGTAATTATTACATAACAGTTTATTCCTTTCTTGAACACAGGACAGATAATTCCTTCATTCCAGGTTGTCGGTATTTCTTCTTTATTCCAAATATTGAGTATTAGTTTATGTATTTTTGTTTTAATGTTCGTCCTCCATGTTTAATTAATTCTGGTGGAATATTATCAGGACCAGCCGATTTATTTGATTTTAAATTTTGTATAAATAAAACATAGTTCGTTCCACGATGGAGGTTGTATTGTTTGTGAGTTGGGAAAGTTTGGAGTTTCTGGTATAGCCTTTAGGGGTTTCCAGTCAGATTTATACCCACTAACCGACACATAAAATTACCGGTTAGTGAGGTATATGGCAATACGTTTAATATGTGGATCCGAAAGGTTAAATTTAATTAATTTCAAAAGTAATCCATATATCCAAACCGTATCGAAAGCTTTCTCAACGTCAAGGAATACAGCCAAAGTGCTCTTCTTGGAGTTAAAACCCGTGACAATTCGGCCAACCAGTCTAGCTAACTGCAGTGGAGTGCTATGAGAATTTCTTGATCCAAATTGATGGTGAGGTATAATGTTCCTCTCTGAAATTTCAGATTTTAGACAAGCCAAAATGATTTTCTCCATTACTTTGCTGAATACGGGCAGAAGACTGACTGACCGCAGATTTTCTGGGTTTGGGAAGATCTTTACCGGATTTAGGAATAGCTATGACCTTGGCCCGCTTCCACACTTCAGGAAAGTAGTGGAAGCGGAAACAAAGCTTCACCATTTGCAGGAAAAGGAGAAGTGCCTTTACAGGGAGGTATTTGACAGCAAGATTTGTTATGCGGTCAGGACCAGGGGCTCGTTGGTTGGGAAGTTTTCTGACAATATGTTTCAATTCCGGAAAATATATGTCAGGATGGACATGTGGGGTAGGAGCTTCAAGAAAAGTACTTACAACTTGGTGTACTTCAGCTTCGTGAACTGGTGTTGTGAGTACATGTGGTTGGAATCGATCTGCGAGATTTTCTGCTATGAGTTGGGCTTTATCACGAGGGTGATAAGCCCAGACTCCATTAGAGCAGATGGCAGATGGAGGAATAGGTGGTCGACTCCGCTTAATTCGTTTGCTGATACCTCACGGTTGGTTTTTCTTGCTGAGACGTCCCGAAGGGTTTTATCCCAGTCAACATTTCTTAATTATCGCAGTCGAGTCCTGACCAGATGTTGATATTGGTTATAGTGTTGCCGGTGTTGGAGAGAGCCGAAATCACGATAAAGTCGTAGGTATCTATGCTTTTCTCGTAGATAATTTAGAAGTGTGGGATCTGTGTATTTTGTTTGCGATGGGTATTCCGTTTGTGTTGTTGAAAGTGTTACAGCTGTTTTTAGGGATGCCTCAAAAATTTGAACGGCGAGTTTTAATTGTTCTGTGGACTGGACTGGAAGTGTAGGCTCTACCCATTAGTGGAACACGTTGGTCAATGTGAGAATCTTGTATATTAAAAAGTGAATTAAGTAAAAAGGAAGGTGATATTTTGAATAACATTTGAGTGTGGACAGAGTCTTCCCAAGGTGCGAGATATACATATATTACTCTCTGTTCTGTTACAAATAACAATCTCGTGTTATGAACTCACACTATCACCGTACGTGTCCATAGTGCTCCATTCGGAAAATCATTTACATAACATCGTAATTTTACATCTGACGCGGTGGGATTTTAACTATTTAATGTACTGAATGATCAACCACGCTGAAGATGCACTCAAAGCTCATACTCGACTGTTGATAATTCATTAACTACTGGTTACAAGATGATAAGCTATTTTTTTGGTCTCTGTGACCTACTTATAGTGGCTCTACTGTGCTCGGATATAAGAAATAAATTGTTACAGAAGCCCAGGAATAAATAAAAATAATATATATACAACACAACTTGTTTTCAATAGTCCATAGAAATACAAGGATCCTCATTTGAAATATAGATGCTAGTTAAATAAATTTTAAACGAATATCTGACAGAATAATTTAAATCCATTATAATATGCAGTAAGAAAAATACAGTTTTGTAAATATATGTGAAGTTTTGTGAAATATGTAAAATAATTTACTATACTCTGAAATATGGATAAATATATGATGAAAGTTAAAATTAAAATGTAGTGTTGACAGGTGCCGTCGTCCTCAACTTTGTTAAAATATTGTATATAAAATTAACTGGAGCGCTTTCGGAAGTTATCTTCCATCTTCGGCAGGTTGAGCTTCCGCTACTCGTTGTTTTGTGTACGGTGATGTATATTTCAACTGTTTGTAGCAGCAACTGACTTGTTTTTGACGATCTCGTATAATGGGTTTGACTGGGGTGCGTTCTCATTAAGAAGTGAGGTGTTGTTTGTTTCCTTTTAATTTCGAGGTCTTCAAATATATTTATCTTAGCTGGAATGTTTTCTCGGTGGATTATCGTGAGAGTATTTTCAATTGTGTTCATTCGATGACCTGTGTTAATGAGATGTTCAACATATATCACCCGCGTGCATGAAATCTTTTAGGTGTTCTTTATATCTTGTATTGAAATTTCTGCTTGTCCTGCCAACATTTCATTAGCGCAGGTCATGGAATGATTACATTATTTAAGGAAATAGTAAGGAAATAATCAACGACTTTCTTTTTGAACTGTGTTTTGAGCCTGGCAGTCTTTGATGTAAGACCGGAGATAATTCCGGAGACGAGTAGCTGAAGCTAGGAAGCAGAAGTACAGCAAGTGAGAAGTTCGATGTAAAGATACATTAGAATTGAGTTGTCTCTCGATCCTGTTCTTAAGTTGTAGTCGGGAAGATAGTGAATGCTAATGAGTAGAAAGGTGACGAGGTAGACAAGGAGTGGTATAAGAAGAAGAGGGAATGTATCCTTCCCTTGTCTTGCAATCGGAGCCAAGACAACATTTGAAAAGCTGAACTTTACGTGATTTGACTTGTAGAGGTTGGGTACAAAGGTAAAGGTAAAGTGATCCCATTACACGCCTTAGGAGGCCCTTGGGGTAATAGGAGGTAAAGGTTCCCACTTTTTATAGACAATCGGCACTTAATAACAACGTGATGGCCGCCTTTACCCCCAGAACAAGCAGCTGGTACTCATTTCCGTTTGAGGTTGGGTCTACCCCAGGACCATAGTGCCGCCAGAAGGTTTGGGTCAGTTTAAAAATCCTGACCCCACCGGGACTCGAATCCTTGACCTTCCGGCTTGTAACCACTACACTACGGCGTGCCCCTGAGGTTGCGTAAAATGCAGGTATATATAACCTGCACAAGCATTTGAGCTCTCATTCTTTTTCCTGATTTGATTCTCGTGTCGGGGTTAAAGTATGCCATAGACGAAGTTGAGAAAAAATCACTTCTTTTTTGTAACGATTTAGGAAATGTATGATCGAATATATGCTTTAACAATTTTTTTGTGCAGTGAGCGCAAAAAAATTTCATATGACAAAATATTTTTCATTAAAAACATTCAAGGAAAACACAGGCATAAGATCACAAGATATTTCTTTACTTTCGACACCACAGCACATGATATGTTTAGGCCTACACTTTGAATCTCAGACAACATCTTTGACTAGAGCATGGATCTCACTTTCCAGTCTGCCAGTAATTGTCAGTCACTATAATTATTTAAATCCAAATTAACTGATATCTTTAGTTCCAAACAATAAAAATACCATATTCAATATTTTATATAAATCTATTAATATTCATCTAGGAACTAGGAACTTATTTTATTTTATTTATATTTCAGTTTACTAATGTTAGTGTTAGCTAGTGTTAGACCACATTCGCATTGTGCTTTCTTTAGTCTATAGGCCTATTTTATTATTCGCTAGTTGAGTGGAAGAGAAGGCCCTATAGTCTTAACTCTGTCAGCTTAAATAAAGCATTATTATTATTATTATTATTATTATTATTATTATTATTATTATTATTATTATTGTTATTATTATTATTATTACAAAAATATAAGTAATAAAAATAAAATTGATATATATCATACAATTGTTAAAAGCATCAGTACTTATGGAGCAGAACTTTGGCCATTAACAACAAAGCAAATAAGTATCATTTGGCAACGGAAATGAATTTTATACGAAGGGCAGCAAAAATTTCAAGAAGAGAAAAATATAGGAATTCAGTTATAAGGGAGAAAATGAAGATTGAAGACACTATTTTATATTATATTAAAACTCAGCAATTAAGATGGTACGGACATGGCCAGCGAATGGAAGAGGATCGGCTACCAAAATCTGTTTTGGAATGGAAACCTGAGGGAAGACGATGCAGAGGAAGACCTAAAATCTATGTTTATACATGAAGGAGAAACATCTACAACCAGGAGATTGGATGGACCGACAAAATTGGCTATTAGGAATCGGACGATGTCAAAGACATTAATCAACCGATGATCTATCTATCTATCTATCTATCTATCTATCTATCTATCTATCTATATATTATTATTATTATTATTATTATTATTATTATTATTATTATTATTATTATTATGCAAAAAGGAAAGGAAGACCTCGAAACTCGTGGATGCAAGAAATAAGAACTGGAATGAGAAT
Organism: Diploptera punctata; assembly: GCA_030220185.1. Taxonomy (NCBI): domain Eukaryota; kingdom Metazoa; phylum Arthropoda; class Insecta; order Blattodea; family Blaberidae; genus Diploptera; species Diploptera punctata. Next base: position 81,275 of record JASPKZ010010054.1, on the reverse strand, counting down.
AAGAGGACTAAAGGACATGGAGTGGATGGATAGAGACGAGTGGAGAAGAAAAATAAAACTTTAGGCACAGAAATATTTGTTAACCTTAAAAATGTGTATGTAAATAAATAGGCTAAATAATAATAATAATAATAATAATAATAATAATAATAATAATAATAATAATAATAATAATAATAATAATAATAATAATAATAATAATAATAATAATAATAATAATAGGCGTAATAATAATAATAATAATTATTATTATTATTGTTATTATTATATTATCATTAATATTATGCAGGAGTACTGTGCTGTGTGGTCTAGTAGTAACGTCGTTGCTTTTGATACAGCTAGCCCCGATTCTATCCTCGTTCGGGACAAGTTTCTAGGGTGAAGTTGTTATCGGGATTTTTACTTACCTCTAAGAAACATTTCAAGAAACGTTAAGGTGAAAACAGTCCCAGAACACCATTTGACCATCACAATCATCCATTTCATATTCGCCTCGTTCAGTATGGATGTATAAATATCTTAAGTCTTCCTGTAGCCTCGGAGATGGCCCTGACATTGTGCATATTAATAATCTAAGGAAGCCCCTCATGTATTTTTGTGATCAAAAAATATGTAGGGCTATGTGTTATCCAGAGTTAAAATCCTCTCTGGACCCGGGTGGCTGGGTCATGTAAAGTATCTACAAAAGGAGAGGTTAAATTAAGGTAAATAAATAAAGAATTTTGTAGGACCAAATATTAATTACAGCAATTGAATATTGATGCCTAGGGTTTCCTCGTAATGCAAATAACGTGATATTTTATCTGTATGTGTACAAGCGACGAATTGTTTACAAGTTCGCGAGACACGTTACTTGTGACAAACTTCCTCTAAGTAAATTTAACCTTCTGGTTTACGAAGCCTTCAACTTTGAACATAGACATATGTAATGCAGCATTTAATTATTCTGACATAACCAAATTAGTGTGGTGTTGCAAAATTAGTTTGTTAAGTGAACTACGCTTGTTTACAACAGAATGAATTTTATGCCATCCAGAACCCACAGACCTAACCACTTAACATGATTAATTGCCGCACTCTACACGTAGCATTAGAAAGAAGTATAATAATAATAATAATAATAATAATAATAATAATAATAATAATAATAATAATAATGATGATGATGATAATAATAATAATAATAATGATAATAATAATAATAATAATAATAATAATAATAATAATAATAATAATAATAATAATAATAATAATAATAATAATAACAGCTGCTGCCGTCTTCCCTTACCAAACCTCCAAAGCCTACGATCTTGGGCATCTTCAATGCTTAGCCCTCTTCCTTGCATTACTATCTTCATGTTTTCCTTTATGTTAACTTTGGTCTCCCTCTTCTCTTCTTTCTGGTCGGTTGCCATTGATATAGTTTCTTCGGCCATCGCCCATCTTCCATTCTCAAAATATGTCCTAACCACTTTAATTCCTTCTCCTCAATTCTTTCAATCATGCTATGTTCTGCTTCCATTATGTTTCTAATTTCCTTATTTGTGACATGTTCTAATTTTGACTTTCTGGCTCTTCTGCGTAAATAATCCTGTCCTGCTTTGACTGATTTGGTCTTTTAGCATTTTCTGTTTTTTTTCTAATGTATGAGAAGCTGGCCCACAGCATACACCTCCAACCTGGAGGACCAGGAAAATTTCTGTCTGGATTTTCCTCCCATAGCTTTTGAAGATCCATCTTCATTGCAAGGCAGCGCTTTTTTATTTCCCTTAGAGATAGGGTTGCCTCTTCCGCCGGATCCGCCGTGTTGAAGGACTCCTCCTGCGCTGACTCTGCCGTTGAGGTCTTCACCGTAACCCTGACTAGAGACCCTTACAGAGGACTGACTATCAGTCGGAGCCAACTGAACCCTGGTTTTTTTAACGAGGTTGTTATTCCTCCTCCCCTTCCTCCTTTCTCATCCGGGCTAGGGACCGGCCATGGCGGAGTTATAATAATATTAATAATAATAATGATAATAATAATAATAATAATAATAATAATAATAATAATAATAATAATATGCCTTTTATTGTTGGACAGAGACGAGTGGAGAAGAAAAATAAAACTTTAGGAACAGAAAGATGTGTAAACATTAAAAATCTGTATCTAAATAAATAAAAATATTATTATTATTACTATTACTATAACAATTATTAATAATTTTTATTGTAATTATCAATATTGTTGGCAGCTCCATAGCGCAAGCACTTAGACGCTCGCTTTTCACTGCTGGTATCTCCAGATCGAGTCTCGGTAATTCCAAGTGGGTTTCGTGGTGGACGAAAGGAAGCTTGGGCAGGTTTATATCGGGGATTCTCCCCTTTTCCCCTGATACAAACTTAATATATAAATGGGGTTGAAATCCCGTATAGTAGGACAGTCCAACCATAGTAATTCTGTCCGAAGGCAGGCCCTTCACTGCAATCATAGCATTTTCATGCTATGCTTGCAGCTTTACTAGGGAATTGTAGGTGTGGTAGCTTCCCGTAGCTTTCCACACCGATGAAGGATGATTATGATAATGATAAGGATGATGATGATGGCCATATGATTTCGGGGACTGTTTGGGCTTTAAAGTTTTCCTGACATTTGTCTTACAGGTGAGGAAAAATCCCGATAAAAACCTCACCCAGAAAAACTGCCCCGACCGGGGATCGAACCCGGGCCCGCTGCGTGACAAGGCAGCACGCTACCTCGAGACCACAGCGATGGACAGTAGGACAGTAAAGAACCAATATTGCCAATAATTCAATCAGTAAATTGTATAAGATATGGTTTACCATTTGCTCTAATAGGAACGCTGCTATACCACATTTAGATTATTGTGACTTTTTTTTACAGACCTAAATACTCTTCTTACTCAAAGACTTCAACGTGTTCATAATTCTTGCATACGTTTTACTTGTGGTATTCACAGCTTGATCACGTTACACCATCCCTGAAACAATTGCCACGGTTTCGTCTACAAGATCATAGAACCGTCCTTTCCCTATCTATTCTCTATAAGATATTACACATCCATCCATAGTAATTCTGCCCGAAGGCAGGTCCTTCACTGCAATCATAGCATTTCCATGCTATGCTTTGCAGCTTTACTAGGGCATTGTAGGTGTGGTAGCTTCCCGTTGCTTTCGACACCGATGAAGGATGATGATGATGATGATGATGATAATAATAATAAGGATGATGATAATGATGGCTATATGATTTCGGGGACCGTTTGGGCCTTAACGTTTTCCTGACATATCTCTTATAGGTGAGGAGAAACCCCGATAAAAACCTCACCCAGAAAAACTGCCCCGACCGGGGATTGAACTCGGGCCCGCTGCGTGACAAGGCAGCACGCAATCTCGAGACCACAGCGGTGGACATATTACACATAGCATTACCTAATTATTTATCACACCGCTTCGATTGACACACTCTAATACACATAAATTAGGCACTCGTTCCATCAGCACATTGTCCATTACCCCTACTCATTACACTTATTATCACTCAAAACCTTTTACTTTCTCCGCCCCCCCTATAAAATGGAATTCTCTTCCACCTTATGTCAGAAACTGCCTAACTTTACCGTCTTTCAGGAAATAACTGATTTTATTTATTAACTAAAACAAACATCTCACTGATGGTATTTGCAAACAATTAATAATTTGTTTTTCCTTTATTTAATAAAATTGCATTAGGATTTACCAATAGTTCTAACCTAATGTCCAATATAAAAGAGATGGACAATTCACGACAGTTCATTACTTTCTTTGTATTTTTTTTTCACGTAAAGTAGATTTAAGCTGTTCTTTCTTTGTGTATATATTATTGTATTAGTTTTAATTTTAATCGCCTTTAAATGCATTGTATTATTATACATTATTTTTATTGTCGTTCAGTTTAGCCATATAATCGTTTATTATCTAATATCATTGTGATTTTTGTCTTTTAATGTAACATGTTTGTCCTGCTGAGCGGAAGAGAAGGCATCATGGCCTTAACTAAACCAGGCTAAATAAATAAATATAAAATAAATAATTTCGCCATTTCTCCCTACTCATTCATTTCGTTTCACTTCGATCAACTGCCCCTGTGATGGTGCGTCAGGCGTGGTCAGCCGACACTTTTGTCGCTCACAGACCTCTATAAATATAGAGGTATCATCTCATATCTCCTTCGATATGATCTTGAGTTTGACACGACTTGAGGATATTATAGTATTACTGTTATTATTATTATTATTATTATTATTATTATTGTGTTGTTATATGATATGATTATTATTATTACTGTTATTTCAGGTTTACAATATCTTCGACATGTTGCTGTACCCATTTAAACATAATGTAGCCGATCTACATATCTCTATTTCCACTATTTCTCCAAGCTTTTTTCTCCCATTGTTCTGACTACTCTTTGAGTCCATATTATTTTTTTATATTCCTCCCTTCTTTCTTTCTGTCGGTTTCTACACATAAATGTTCTCTAATCTGTCCTCCATCATCCTTTTCACATGTCCAAACTATCTTAATAGTGTTGTTTTGATAGTTTATGCTAGGGATCATTGCACTTACATATTTCTGCTCATAGTATAATTTCTAATTTTCTACCTGCTTGATATTCTCGATAGTCTTCGCCAGAAGTCAATATCTGTCGATTGTTATGTACATCTACTGTTCTTGTTTTCAAATGTTATGTCTGTCGATTGTTATGTACATCTACTGTTCTTGTTTTCAAATGTTATGTCTGTCGATTGTTATGTACATCTACTGTTCTTGTTTTCAAATGTTATGTCTGTCGATTGTTATGTACATCTACTGTTCTTGTTTTCAAATGTTATGTCTGTCGATTGTTATGTACATCTACTGTTCTTGTTTTCAAATGTTATGTCTGTCGATTGTTATGTACATCTACTGTTCTTGTTTTCAAATGTTATGTCTGTCGATTGTTATGTACATCTACTGTTCTTGTTTTCAAATGTTATGTCTGTCGATTGTTATGTACATCTACTGTTCTTGTTTTCAAATGTTATGTCTGTGATCCGTATCTTATTATGTTGTAATAATTGCGTTATAAATGTTGGCTTTTGTTACTAGTTTTATAACATTATTCTCAAAATACTGTTTAATGTTTTCTACCATTATTAATATTCTTGGATTTCAGTAATTTTCATGATTCCCATTCTTAGTTATTCTAACCACCAAATACGCAATAATGCATTATTCCTCCTCCACTTTTCAATATTACATCTTCTAGGTTTGCTCCTTTACTTTATATCATCTTTTTCATATTCTCCTATCAGTGATCCTGACATTTATTGTCCAAATAACAGTATGAATGTTTTAACGGAAAACAATTGACTAGTTTTATTGATATTTCACTGTTACAATTTGTACTTCCGACATGTTTACCAACATGTCAATTCACGTTTTCGCTCTACACTGGACGTGGTATTTATGTGCATAATTATACTTAAAAATAGCATACACTACACAACAATGAAGAAAATAGGTTACTGTGAGTAATGTTTATCAGGTTTTTATGTTTAATGCATATCTGAGTTATTCGTTTACTTATTATTTCTGTAACTTGCCATATTAAAGAACTGACTATTTAACTCATGCCCCAAATGGGAGTCAATGGCCAATCACATTTAAATGATTTTTTATTTACAATCAATCACAGTCGTGTTTCGCCTAGAATTTACCAACTAAAGTTTCACATAATAAAGAAAGCACCTCCTTTTACATTCTGAATAGGTCATAGCAGTATTTTGCACTGACTGACTCTGTAAGAAATATGGCTACTAGATTGTATATCTAGTGCGTTAATGTCAACAAATAGCGCATGCGGGAGTTAATATAAAACATTTGTAGTAATTGATTATACCACCAAAAAAAACAAACCACTGTTCGCACTTTCTTAAATGTATTTTTCCCAGGTAATAACATTCCAGAAAAATATAATTGTCATATTTACATCATACCAGAAATGAAATAATATACAGTTTGATGTGTTTCATTTTTTTCTCCACTAGAGTGCATTCTTACAATATTGCGTTCCTTTGACAATAAATAATATGATCTGGTTGCAGTGATGAACAAAATAAGTAAATGAAGCGTACCAATCGTTTGTCATTTGTTTTCAAACATCGCCGTTTACATTAAACATATAAATATCTTAAAATAACTATATTTAAATAATAATTTGTGAGTAAACCGCTTAATTTTATTCGTTAAATAGTCCTAACAAATGCCACACTAGATTTCCAAATTCTCTACATAAATTCTCTCCTCACTTCGTGAGTCGTGAATTTATCAATGATTGGGACGGAAATCATCGGCATTACTTATGATTCTTAATATCTAGATTTTAATTATAGTTATGTTAAAAAGCCTTTTAAAATTATTTCCATACCAATTAGTAGTTGCATTTTTATTTATTTTTCTTACATTATTTGGACCAAAAATATATAGGCTTTTTTAATTTGTACAGCCTATAATATATAGAGTATAACTAAATTCCCATGACAGATTTTGAGGAGGACGTATAGTAGGGGTCAAGAAGGTTACGTTTATCATACAAATTGGTGTTCGGAAACTTACCGTTTTTTCCCGTACCACGTAAAATAACTCAACACCCCTTTCAACTCTCCTGTATCCTCTGTTGCAAAGACCCTGCACGTTATCCTGACTTGGCCCCTAGATTACTACCTGTGGAGTCACATGATATACCGGTACTTGATTTACGAGACAACTTGTGGCATTCGAAGAAGACCTACTGGCCGCAGGTTATTGCTGCGACGTATGTTGCAGGACTAAGGATTAGGGATGGTGTGTACCAGAAACAGGTACGATGGTACCGTATCTGTGGTGACATCGGTTGTCGTCACATCAAGCCCTTCGTGTAAGTGGACCAGACGAGAAGCAGCAGGCAGTCTGCGAGAGCAAAGTGTATTATGGTATTTTCTTGTCGCTGGGAAACGGTAACGTTTCCGGACATGAGTTCTTATGGTTAAACGTACCCCGTCTTGATCCCCACTATAACGTCCCCTCAAAGTGTGTAAGTGGAGTTTAGTTACACTCTGTACATAGACCCTAGTATACTGTCCATATATCGCCCATATTCCCGATATCGCCTACCACAGAAATTCGTAAATTCCCATGGTAAATATCCATTTTTAATTTGTACTGAGTAATGAAGCCATATTATCAGTGTTGGTCTTAATATCGCTGAATGTCCCATTTGTCAAGAATTGTTTTCAGACGATAGACATGGTTCCGACGTAAATAACAAATATTGTGAGCACAAAACAAACAGAAGCCGAAATCCTATCTTCCCGTAACTTGTTAATTAAATACGTTATTTCCCTATTTCAATTATTCTTTCAAATTTTACATAGTTATCTCAAATTTCAGGTGAATTTAGTGTATTAATATAAAGAAATATATTGCAGTTTGTATTTCTACTTAAGCTTTGCTATTACTTCTGTAAAATATTCTTGAACCAGTATTTATGTACGTGGCCGATATTAGGAACATTATTAAACACATCCAACTAAATAACTTATTAAGTAACTCATTAGCACTATCGAACCCTCAAGTTCATGGCCAAGCGGACCTAACTCTCCGCACATCCCTATCCTGACCTGATGTTTTCTAATCATCCCAAGTACAACCCACGTCTCTCAAATCATGATTAATTTTATTCTCCCACCTTTTTCTTTGCATAACTACTAGACGCTTTCACACTGGTTATCAAGCCCCTTCATTTTTTATTCGTGCTACATGTCCTGCCCATCGCAGTCTACGAAAATTAACTGTTCTTATTATAACTGGTTTCCATTAACATGTAGCTCACTGTCTTCTCCATTCATCTGTCTGTCTCTCTTTTGTTCAAACTTTTTTAAGAACATTATTCTCAAATATTCTTAATATTTTCTCCCTTTGTATAGCAAGAGTCCATATTTCACATCCATATAACAGGGTAGAATAACATTTTATATATTTTTCAGTTTAGAATTGGACTAACAAGAGTCCCCGTACCAGAATTGAGCTTTGTTTAATTTTTTCTACACCTCATTCTTGTTTTAAATATTGTTCCTAGGTATTTGAATTCACCCGCTTCTCTTATACTTTCAAGTAAACAATAATTATATTAAAAATATTTCTTAAGTTACCTGACGTCACAAGTATTATTCATTATTGTTACACATTGTAAAATATTTCTATGGAAACAAGTGAATGTAATGAGAGGAGAGAAAAATGTTGTCAATTAAAGCGCTAATTATATTTATTTTATTATGTAAGTAGTAGCAATGTTAATAGACCTAACTGCAACGAGTTCCATATGAATGTAGATTTTGAGGTTATTCTGACAAAAAAATGTTTGAGTTTTTACAAATCTTCATCCATCTTAGTTGGTAGATATCGAAAACGAGATTGAAAAAAATGTATACTCGTATGTATACACGTGTATCGGCTCTTGCTACCGCAATTTTTTTGGGAACCAAACTCGGTATAAACAAATTAATTAAAAAAAGGAAAGAGGAGGTCATTAATCAGAAAAATTAAACACAAAAAATGAAATCATTAGGACTAGGGGTTTGCCTGAAGATAAAACAAAAAACGCTCTAGATACAAGATTTTTTTATTTTTCGCAACGAAATTCAGTATATGTCATTAAAATAAAACAACAAAGCTAATGTCGAAAAATTAGCAAAATTCTGGAGGACGTTTATCAGAAAGACGTACGTAATTTAAAAATCGGTTTTGCGGCCGCCATGTTTATTTTATCGCAATGTAACTGGATATATATTATTTAATAATATATTGATATATTTCGTAAACCAGGAAAATTGGTACATACATAAATTCGACTTGCTGAGAAATTCGCAGATGGATTGCAGATGGCTGGTTGAGACTTAAAGTGCATCATTAAAAGTAGCACGGATAAAAACCTCATCTTATCTCTATATAACATATTTGTGTTTGCTCAATTTTTGACAAATGCCAATTATTAGCATCGTTCATATCACCACCGTGCATGCTTGTCTAGACTCTATAATGTATAAGACAGCAATTCGGAAGGTCTTGGGTTCAAACTCTGTTAACCATTATAGCTATCATACTGAGGCCTATTCATCATTTTCTTCAGTGGGTTCAAAACTGATTATCAGAAAAACACTTCTTAATATCGAACCCCTGGATAAATAAAGCAGTAAATTAAAAACTATATTATATATGATATATATTGCCTAGTGGAATTAAGTAGCACATGTAAAAATAAAAGTTTTGTTTTTAAAAGGTGTTTATATATAGGTACTGCCACATGTCGGAAGGTAGAGGGTTCGAGTTCCGATGGAGTCAGAATTTTGAAACTGGTTGAAATCATCTGGCGGCACTATGATCCTGGTGTCAACTTAATTGAGTACCAATTCTGTGGGTAAAGGCGACCGTCATGCAGGGCTGAAATTTCTAATGGCATATAGTACCAATTGTTTAGAAAGTTGGGAGTCTTAGGGCCGGTTTCACCAACAGAGGTAACTGTATTATGCTAGTTTCCCCGTGCATAATGTATAGCATAAACTGGCGCAATATAGTTACCTCTGTTGGTGACACCGACCCTTAATCTCCTATGATACCCAAAGCCCTTCGAGGGCTTGTAGTGGGATCACTTTACTTGAAATTTAAAACTGGTAGCGTACCTTAACGGTTGAATTTTGCGACGAAAGATCGTCACTACTTCTTCCAAGGTACTTCACTATGACAACGAGAATATATCATTGGAGAGAATATGCTCAATTAAAATTAATACAAACATTATAGGAATATCAAGCATATATATACTGTAGCACTTGCGAGGGGAGAGGTTTGTCGTCACGTAGTTTCGCCGTAAATAATCATATGCAGATGTCGTTTAACATTTCACAATTACTTTATTTAATTCTACAAATTATCAGTAAACTGTTAATCACAATTTGCACTAACAATTAATCTTGATTCAAAGTTGATCTGTTTCACAATTATTTTTCAGTCTCTGATGAGTCCGCACAGTACAAATTATTTTATCTTCACTCACTTCACTTATCACTGTCGAAAACAAGACTGACTCGATTCCTGCCTTGGCCACAGATATATAGGCGAGGAGGAACTTTCTAGGTTCTCCGCCTAGACCTTTCAAGCATGGACAATCGTTTCCGAAAGGGGAAATAGAGGCTCATAGAGAACTGGAGTGACAACCCTGACATTTCGATGGTCTACGCGGGTATTTCGACTCGCGAGTCGGTCACTCGCAAATCTATTTCAACCAATGTGAGATCACTATTCTCATCTTCGCCCGCGAAATTCAAACATCGTTATTACGAGGCGTCACAATAAAAAAAAAAATATATAGGCTACATATATATATGTGTGTGTGCGTGCGTGTGTATATTGTTAGGAGCTATGATGTTAATGGTCGACTCTTAATGATGCTAAGAAATCTGTAGCGACTTTGAATAAAATCATACATATCTCAGGATAACAGTTTTTCAATATTAAAAAAATCATGGTGAAATTCCGTTCAGGTATTAATCACAATAAGAAATTATAATACAAACATTAAAAAAAATATGTACCTTGTATGCATTCTTCTCAACTATTAAATTAGTTAAAACATTGTAGGCCTTACGAGACCAGTCAGTAGCTGAACAGTAGCGAAATAACCTTCTGCTGAGGATGAAATTCTTAAAGGCCTACTAACTTTAATTATTTTAACAGTTAAGAAAAGCTGCATACAAGGTATATAATTTTACAATTTTATAATTTTATATTGAAACCAGTTTTTAGCCTGAAAATTTAAACGAATTTATTCTATCTTTAATGAATTATTGAAACAAATTAAACAGAATGTAATTTTTTCAGCACGAACTACTTTGGAGTTTCCACTGTACACCGATTCAGGAGAAGAGGTTGCAGTCGAAAGTTCACCACCGGACGATATTAATGCAGTAAGTTGAAATATTCTAATAATAACATTATTAACAATAATTAATATTAATTGAATGATTTAAAATAATCACATAACAATTAGCTCCATGGGGCCACAGCCTTACCATGAGGCTGATGGCTTCACATCCAAGTGCATTAAATACATAGATGGATGATCATCCAGCTACTGTAGGGGGCGGGGGCATGTCAGGTCCCCCAGCCGTTATAGGTGATTTTCTCCCCCTCAAATCGCTATTTAATATAGTTACCCGAATTTCTCACTACGCTGGGTAGAAACAGAAAGTGACTGACTTTCCATTACAAAAATTCTTCTCCCATGAGGACTCCAATTAGTAGACGTTCAGAAGCTCCGAACTAAGGCATGATCTAGTACAATAATAATAAAATATTATTATTATTATTATTATTATTATTATTATTATTATTAGTGAATAATGTATGTTTTTTATTGAACTTGCAGGAAGAGTCCGGAATAAATCCACACTTACGGGATACTGCCTGTCTCACAGGTAATTGTAAACAAAATGTAAATGTTGAAAAAGGAGACGAGACCATCAAGGGCACCAACATCGCCCAGAAAGCTGCCCAGGAAGCGAAAGCAGCCTCGGAGGCCCAACAAATGGCGGGTCAGCTTGCTGCACACCAGGTACGTTATATGTGTATCAAGGAAATTTCAGTAGTGGAAAGCTGCTTCCTTAAATATATCTATATATATATATATATATATATATATATATATATATATACTAGACCTATATATGTCGGACGTATAAAATACATCTAATGTTATCCCGTTCTTGCTTCAACCCTACTCCTTTTAGCGAATTTCGAAAGAATCCAGCTACTGAGGGAGTTCTATTGAATTTTTTTATTATGCTTTATAAATATTCATTAGTACTTAGTAGACAATGAAAACAACCTTGATAAATAAATATGTCTGTTAGCGCTACGAGCAATTATTTGTTTTGTTTTTTGGAAACAAACTAGGTATATAGCATTAATTAAAACATGTAAGGTCGAAATTGTTAACCGGTAAAATCGGATCATTAGAAGAGGGGTTAATTGGAAATAAAAATTTTAATACATCTGGCACTGAAAAATATTTTTTTTGTTACGAAACTCGTTATATGCTATTGAAATTAAACGAGAAAAAATATTTTCCAATAATCAACGAATCCAGGTTATTAGAAGTGTATGTTTACCTGAAAATCGAATTTAAAATAGCTCTAATGGCCAGGTTTGTTTTTTAGCATTTAACATTTGATAAATAACGTAATATATAGTTTTTTGATTAGCAAAACCATCAGAAGTAGGGAGTTAACCTGAAAGTAAATGTTTTAGTGGGAACCGGGTGCTGTTAGTATTTTCTCGCAATGAAACTTAGTAGTTGGTATAATACGATTTAATTAATTATTTATGAGAATAAATATACATTTTTCAAATAGCAAAATCGGACCAGACGTTCGACTTGGTGAGGAATTAGCTTGGTTTAACAATTCCTGCGCGACGGTCTTTTCATTTCATACTCTGTCTCATTCCAGTACTTTATTATGATTTTAGAAAATGGTCGTAAAATAGATCATTGAAGATTGGGAAGATTTACAAAACAACACAAGCAGCCTATGCCAAAATATGAATAAAGCTGGACAATCTTAAATTGACTATTTAACTCATGCCCTAAATGGGAGTCAATGACCAATCACATTAGAATGATTTTGGATTTACAACCAATCACAGTCGTGTTTCCCCTAAAATTTACCAACTAAACTTTATCATAATAAAGAAAGCACCTCCTTTTTAACATTCTGAATAGGTCATAGCATTATTTTACAGTGACTGACCCTCTAAGGAATACGGCTACTAGATTGTATATATAGTGCATGAATGTCAGCAGAAAGCGCATGCGATAGGTAATATAAAAACATTTGTAACAATTGATTATACCACAAAAAAAAAAGAAAACACATTTTGCACTTTCTTAAACGAATTATTTTCCAGGAAATGACGTTGCAGAAAAATATAATTGACATATTTGCTTCATAGGACATCAGAAACCTATAACGTTGGTTATACATTTCTCCATTAGGGTGCATTCTTACAATATTGCCATCCTTTGGCAATAAATCATATTATGATCTGGTTCCAGTGATGAACAAAGGAAGGAAATGAAGCATACCAATCGTTTCTCATTTGTTTTCAAACATCGCCGTTTACATTAAATATATAAATATTTTAAAATAACTATAGTTAGATAATGATTTGTGAGTAAACAGCTTAATTTTATTCGTTAAATAGTCCTAACAAATACTTATGATCATTTTACAAGTTAGCGTGAGTAACGGAAGTAAATAGTTCCTCTCATTAGCAGTTATTTAATTATAAGACTAAATAAAACTATGCCTATTTTTTTCACATTCAAAAATTATTTTTAATAGACATTTCATACGAGCAAGTTCATTACGAACATACTGAGGGGTGTGACTTTATATCAGTTGCTGAATAGGTAAATAAAGTAGCCTAACTGACTAACTAACTAACCCACTGGCATTATGGAACCTGTGGGTTCATTGCCGCGCGGACATAAGCTCTCTATACATTTCTATCCCATGTTTTCAAATCATCCCCAGTATAATCTACTAGACTTAAATCTTGGTTAATGTTATTCTCCCACCTAAATACTATTTGCCTACCTACTGAGGTCTTTTCCTCTGGTTTCCCTTACAAGTTTCCATGCCCCTCTTTCATTCCCCATTCATGCCACATGTCCTGCCCATTGCAGAACCTCAAGCCTAAATTACAGCCTTTGAGTAAACCTTAATAGACCTTTCCCTTCCAAGCAACACCTTAGTTGCTTAAGGCGATCAGTCAGTCGCTGACATGCGAAAGTAAACTTATCTTAATTAGTCTTGGTAAGGAGCAACCTTTCCCCACGGGGTTGTGCTATTTTGCACCATAATCTAACAATATATTAACTAACTAACTCACTGACATTATCGAACCCGTAGGTTCATGGCCGCGCGGACATAAGCTCTCCATATATCCCTATCCTGAGCTAATGTTTTTCAATCATTCCTTGTATAATCTACTTCCCTTCAATCATAGCTAATATTATTCTCCCACCTCATTCTTGGTCTACCAACTGGGCGTTTTCCCTCTGGTTTTCCTACAAGAAACTTCCATACACGTCTTTCATTCCCCATTCGTGCTACATGTCCTGCCCATCGCAGTCTACGAGACTTAACTAATCTTATTAGATCTGGCTTATTATCCAAAGGTGATCTCTAACAATGTGTTGGTGGTTTATTTCTTCTAATAAATTAGAATGTGCTTCATTTAAGCCATAATTTGTATTGCTGTACATAATGGGTTTTTGTCAGTAGAGTTGAAAATAAACTAATCTAAACAAATGTAAACAATATTTTATAAAACTATAATAACTCATAGTTTAACATTTGATACAGGTGAAGACACAGCTGGCAGAAAAGGCGGAAGAAGCGGCAGAAGCTGCACAGGCAGCACTTGCTGGTAAAGAAGCCATTGTAGAGAGACTAGAAGCTGAGATTCGTGAAGCAGAGAGCGAATTAAAGAACGAGATGGGTGAACTTGAGGAAGCTCAACAACATCTTCAGACATCTATGGAAGGAGCACAAGGAGCTGAACAACTAGTAAACATTTTTTTTACCTTTGCCTCCAGGTTGTCTCTATGACATTTCTGACATTTTCTTCTGGCATTGGCTCAATTGTAACCAACTTCTTAGTTGGGACGCCTGGATGCCGGCGTTACATTACTCCGGAGATGATAATGAAGGGCCAAGAGAGTCCTTAAACCTAAGCTACGTCTAGGGTAACATGGGAGGTCATAGGGATAATTTCCTTTAAGAAAAAATACCTGTGGTCTGACCGGTAATCGAACACGGGACCGCAAGAATTATAATCAAAGCCCTGACCAACATGGAAGTTCCCGAAAAGGACTTTAATCCGTGGATCCCGAGTATGAAGATTTTCGGGCTCGTTAAAAAATTTAGTGCCTTTAACCAACTTTTCCAGCCAAATAATATCTTAATTGCCTACTATAATGTTTCATTGATGAAGTGTGCTGATCACATGTCACTTATTGAAATCTATAGGGAAATAAGCGTAATTTTCGTCTTCTTCTTAATCATAATTTATAAGATTTTCATCCTGTTTATTTCCAAAATCACACCTCGGAGTAAGCGTAATTAAATTAGATAAATCAACAAACTCCCGCTAGGGGAACATGAGGGACGTAACGTATAAATTCCTTCTTCCAGCTATGTTATATATATGGCAGATATGGTCTAATAATTTAAGGGAGGAGGAAAAATTACGGAAGTCCTATTTGAGAATAAAGTTATTTTATGGACCAAAGGGAGACACACGGACAGATGAATCGATAAAACTGTATAGCACTAAGCTACATGATCTTTATGGAAAAACAAATGTTATAAACTAGTTATGTATCATCAAGATATGTGACGCGAATGGGGAATGAATGAGGGGTATGAAAACTTGTAGGCAAACCAAAAGGAAAGCGCTCAGCAGGTAGGCCAAGAAAGAAATGGGAGAATAACATTGACCTTTATTTGAGAGAGAGATGAACTGTACACGAAATGATTAAAAATATTAGCTTAAGATAGGTATAGTTTATGAGGAGAGCTTATGGAGAGCTTATGTCCAGACGGCTATGAACCTCCGGGTTCGATAGTGCATATTACTAGATCCGTGTAAGCAGAACAGTTATAAGATAAGATATTATAATAACCGATCATTGTTTGTAACTTGTATTTTTGTATTGTAAGCCTATGTTTTCCCTTTACAGAGATTTAGGCGCTCTCCCCCTTCAGGGAAGAATTTGAACCATATTAATTTAGTTACACTTGTTTTCGTATAGATGTCATTTTGAGTGGTATGTGGTCAGCGTTCCGCCTCATACTGACATCTAGGAAACCAAGGTAGTACTAGGACGGGAAAATTCGGTACATTTTTCTTAGAAGCCTTTTCATTCAGGCTTAAGGATTTTTTACGAGCCTGAAAATCTTCAGACTCGGGACCCACGGCTTAAAGTCCCTCACGGAGGACTTGCTCCTTGGATTTTTTCGTCCTAAAAAATCCATCGACCCCGGCCGGGTTTGAACCCGCGACCCCTGGTTCCAGAGGCAAGGAGCATAACCACTAGTCTACCGCGGCCGACGTTTGTAACTTGTACTTATTTAATAACAGAGGTTGTAGTCTGCCACATAGGACAGTATGTAGATGTTAGGGTACCATCATCAATGAATAATAAAGTGAAGGTAAAATTATCCCATTATAGAACTTAGGAGATCTTTCTAGACAATCAGAATGAGATGAACCAAGTTGTCAGCCTTTGCCTGTTGGCCCCCTTTACCCCCAGAACATATGTCTGGTACTCATTTTGTTATATGCTGAGCCAATACAGGGGCATGTCGATGCCAGAAAGTGTACCCCATGGGCACTCTAACTCGCCAGCTTGTTGGTTGAAAAGCGTATTGCCTTAACCAACTATGCTATGGCATGCTACCATCGCAAAATAATGCCATTCTAGAAATGCTCTGTTCAGATTAATAAAATGATCGTTTACAATGTTTGAGTCATGATAGGGGAGTTCAAGAGAAACAAACAATCTAGTATCAAAATTCATGTAATTTGATCGTTTTGCTGCTAGGAGTCTAGATCAGCACACTATCTCCATGATCTGAAGGTCATATACATTCGGGGACATTAAAATGTTTAAAGGATATAAATAAAAAGCTGTTTTAGGGTCGGAAGTGCTACTTGTTTTGATCAGGCTCTGAAACACGTAGTCTTTAGTTTAGTTCCTGATGGATAGACCTATAGAACGTATGTTCCTAAATCAGTGGTTTTTCTCTTAACCCATTATCGCTCAATTAAATTATTTGATTATCATAACATTTACCAACAAATTGTGCCGCAAAACTCAATGATCATCCTTAAAATAATAGGGGAAATGTCCTAACAAATTAAGATACGTCTATTTCATTCTTTGAACAGATGTCACATTTGCCATTCAACATGAAAATATATACGAATTTAACTTTGTGACTTTTTTTTTGACCATATTACAAATTGAATATTTAAGCTAAACTGAAAGAAAGTAAAGTAAGATAAATTTATGAAAGATGTAAGAAGAATATACACATCATTGCAAATACAATCCCAGTTGCTCCTCCTTTAATAATCATTATATAAGTGTTAAGAGTACAAAACATTTTAGTATAAACAACAATCAAACAGAACGAGTGTAAAATAAAATGTATTATCCGTTGATCGAGTCTTACAAAGCTCTACGAAATCATTCTACACATTATTTTTTTTAACGATCCGCCTTGGTGTTAAATTAAATATAATACATAACACGCATTAAGTGAATGTCCGAATTATTACATTCACACTTGAATTTATATTACACTCTTTTTTTTTTGCATTATTCATTTATAGTTCGCGTGGAAAACAAGATTATACTACAGATGTTGGGTTAAGGGCTGTGTTTTCAGTGTTGGCTAGTAAACATTGATAGCAGGTCCAAAACGTTTTAATGTCTCCGAGTGTACAGATTATTTTGAGGGATTAAACCTGATGTGTCTATAAGAAAAAGAGCGGGAGACAATCACACTTCCCTGTCCCAAACGAAGTGAGATCACAGAAAAGCTTTGTGAGATCCGCCAAAGAATTCTATGTTGTTTTGAGAGAAATAATCTACTTTCTGCTGAGTTCTCAAACTTTAGAGGAATGAGTGAAACATCTGATCAGGAGTGGTGCCACAGTTAATCCAGTTATTGTCATGTATTGATTATACAGTAAAGGAGGTCAAGATGAATAACATCAATCAATTTTCCGCTAAGATATTCTTAAACCCGCAACCACCCTGGGTTACCTCGGTCATAAAGACCATACACCCTAGTCTGCTCCAATTACTTTCACGCCTACATCAAAGTTTCGGATCGAGTCTTTGCTTTCGGGTATTGGATGCTAATAGTACGCTAGTATGCTCTCCTTCTGGCGACCTCAAAGTTGCCACGAGTCCATCGGACTCAGCTGGGAGGTCTGCTAAGCACCTCCAATACCACGCAGCTAAACTGGCCCCATTTTCCTCTCCGTTCAGGGATGAACTCGAATTACATACGGGATCAGTGCAACTAGAAAAATTTAACACTCAAACGCATGCTGGTATTTCTGATCACACACTGGCGTGTCCATGCAATAGAACAAAGTGAGTGATACAATGTATCTGTTAGTAGTATAAACACAACGATACACGTTCAAATTCATTTCCGCAATTTTCGAAAATGGACAACGGCAAACTGTCTTCATACAGACCTAATACATAATTTAATAATTTGTAATTCCGTTCGGCATTCTTTGCTTTAAGCTTTTAGCACTGTACATTTTTCAGTAGAGTGAGGAGCTGGCCCATTGCTACAACCCCCAACCTGGAGGACCAGGAAATTTTAAAAAAAGATGCTTTAGACAGAAACCTCTGGCGAAAGATCACTTTGGGTTAAAGGAGAAGCACTGTATTGCGAAATATTCATAAAAATATAATTTGTAAACTAATTTTGTGTATTACACTAAATTATCCCTCCCTAACCGAACGAAATAAATTACAAGTGTTCGCTTATTTAACATAGGCTTGGGTATGAAAAACAGGGAAAAAAAAACATATGGATAACTTTTTGATAACTTGGACGCCTTCTATAAAACCATGTTATTTCCCTCCATTCCTCATGCGTTTCGTAAACTCTGTTCCATTTGACCTCCCATAACATCCCTCAAATTTTGTAAAAAAAACATTTTTTTGAAATTCAGCGTAATGAAGAATCCTAATAATGGTGAGAAAATGACAGTTGTATTTTCTTTATAGCTTAAAGTTATGCAAGCTGCTCTGGCAGAGGACCAGAAGGAATTAAAAGAGATAGAAGAGTTAGTTGAAGAAGCCCAGATGATTAGGAATGAAAGAGAAAAACTCGTACAATCTACTAGTCTTCGTCTTCAGGAACTTAAAGGAAGGTGTGGTTCAGCACACGAAGACCTTAAGAAAACTAAGGCGGCAGAAATTGAAGCTTTTGGGGCCGCCAAGGCTGCACACGAAAAAGCCTAACAAGGCAGCAGGAAGATATTTCAATAATTATATTATTAATAAGTATGTATTTTTCTAAATTTTAAGTGCAAAAGTTCAATATTTATATGTTTTAATAAAATTACACGTTCATAACTATTTTTATAGTCTTTCCTTAAGGTGAGTTTAAAAGGCGTATGTGTTCTAATACCAAAAACTACACTTTTCGTATTTCAGGTTCAGCGCTCAGCGGATAGATGTCGTTAATATTCTTTATTTTCAGGTAACTTTACATAGATGCTGTATTCTTGTATTGTGTACAGAGAGAAGTATAGGATGATTGTATTTTTAATATATTTGTTTAGTGGAAATTCTGTTGTATAAGGGTTGAGATGAAGAGAAGGGAGAAGGTGAAACCCGATGCCGGCATGTAGCCTACTCCTGTCTAAAAGCACCAAAGTGCCAGGCTTAATACCTCCATCCGACGGACGATTCGCTATTAAAAGTACAAATGCCTTACAACATTGTACTGCGGAGGGATTTTCAATTTAATTCAGGAATTTGATGCCAATCTAAATTTAAAAATTGTAAACCCCAACCCTCTTCGCTTTGAGACTCCAAATGTTACAATTATATAATTTATATTAATTTTACAGTTTAAATGTACAACTCTTCGGTTATCGAATTTGTCCCCTCTAGTCGGGAAACATGTATGTTACTATCTTGGTCAGGATGGCGGAAAAAAAAACTAGAACTATTTAAGATAATGCAAATTAAATTTTACGGCGTGAATATTCATATCTTGCAAATTCACGTATGTACATACAATAGTACACTCTTATGTGGCAAGATTTACAATTTCACTGCTGGTCATTTCAGAGGTGAAAAGAAAAGAGTGAAAAGTAGGTTTATTTTTTTTAAATTTGAGATAAGTCCGTAACTTCAAACCAGAAATGTAAGTGACAAAAGGATATATATATATATATATATATATATATATATATATATATATATATATATATATATATATATATATATATATATATATACACTTGTGTCCAAAAGTTAAGGATAATTAGTTCATTTGCCGACTTATTATAAAGCATTTGTCAGAATAATACAAAATTTGGTAAGGGTATGTCACAGATAATTAGAAACATGGCACGAAAGAAACAATGGCATGAATACGTCATTCACTTGTCATTTTCACAACAAACGAAAACTGCATTTCAGAATTCGAACATAAAAGTTGAGCAACAATGGTTCAAATGATTAGTATGGGGTGTGATTACCCCTGACAGCTACACAAGACTCACATCGACGTGGCATGCTAGTGATGAGGTTGTTCAGGAGTTCGATGCTCAGCAAATTCCACTCCTCATGAAGAGAAATGTGAAGGTCTTGAAGTGTCCTCGGAGGAGGCTGACGAGATGCAATTTGTCTCCCTAAGGCATCCCATGCATGCTCTATAGGATTCATATCCGGAGACCTCGCTGGCCACTCCATACGCTGGATATCTTCCTCCTGAAGAAACTCATCCACCAGTTGTGACCTGTGAGGTCGGGCATTGTCATCCATGAATATGAATTCTGGACCCACAGCTCCCCTGAAAAGTCTTACATGAGGTTCCAGGATCTATTCTCTATACCGCTGAGCATTAACAGTGCCACCTGCGAAGATGTGAAGCTCTGTGCGTGCATTCATCATTATACCTCCCCATACCAGGAGACCACCGCCACCAAATGGATGTCTTTCCATGATGTTCATGGGGTTGTAACGAGTTCCTTGCTCCCTCCAGATAGTCACGCGATGCGAATCACAGTTCAAGCTGAATCTGGACTCGTCTGTAAATAGCACGCTGCTCCACTGATTTAGAGTCCAGTCGCGATGTTCCTGACTCCACCGTAAACGTGCTCTCTTGTTATCAAGGGTGAGTGGGACGCACACTACAGGCCGTCTAGCATACAGACCAGCAGCTCTGAGTCTTCTATAGACAGTTTGTCTGGATACTCTGATACCTGAGGCGGCCGCAAGTTCTGAACTCAGTTGTCTGGCAGACATTGTTCGGTTTCTTCTTGCAGTTAACGCAAGATATCGATCCTGCTGAGGATTTGTAACTCTTGGACGACCTCCCACTGGTCTTCGCCTAACGTCTCCGGTCTCTTGGAACCGTCTCCATAACCTAGATATAACATTTTGTGGCACATTAAGTGCTATGGAGACCTCAGTTTGTGTCTGTCCTGTTTCTAGCCGCCCAATAATTCTACCCCGAAGCAGAGGGTCCAGATGTTGTCTTTGTGCCATTTTACTGCAATCTGTTCTTACACTACATCTGATTATATCATAACTCTCTTTAAAAATGAAGATTTATGGAACAGGGCTTAACTGCAACAATGCAATTTTCATGTATAATTGCTATTAATTTTTTCATTGTTGAAGCGAGATTATAATTTAGTATGTAAACTAAACTAAATGTACTGAGAAACGTTTTGATAAATAATTTTTACTCCTTGCTCCTCTTTAAGCATTTTGATTTTCCGTTTTACAAATTATCCTAAACTTTTGGACACCAGTGTATATATATATCATCATCATCATCATAGTACATTCACGAATTTAGGCCATTTGTTGACCTGTTTCGGCCTCAAGAGAAACACCATCCAGAAGTCTTTTGAGTGGACGTCCTGGTCTTCTTCTTCCTGCAGGTTGATATCTTAACATTAGTTTGGGTATTCTGTGATCTTCCATTCGATGAACATGTTGTATCCATCTTGACTTATAATCAGAAATTTTGTTTTCTAAAGATTCCATGTGTAATTCTTCTAAGATGTCTTCATTTTTTTTGTGATCTAGTAGTGTGTATCCTGCAGTCCTCCGAAGATATCTCATTTCAGCAGATCTAAGTCTCTGTATATCCTTCTGTTTCAACGTCCATACTTCGCTACCATACAAAAGAGTTGGAAGAGCCAGTGTTTTATACACTTTCAGTCTTGAATGCTTTTGGACTAACTGTGGCTTGAAGATAGAATTTATTAACCCTAAAATTCTTAAAAATTTAGATATTTTTGCATTTACATCCTTTTCTTCTTCATATGAGATATTGCATCCTAGATATATATATATATATATATATATATCTGAATTCCTATAATGCGCTACCACCTGACGACAGTTTTTTACCTACTTACACAAATTATTTTTCTCTTCAGAAGGATTGAGGTACGATTTAATTTATCGGTTGCAGTGTATATATAATCTTTGTGTATGTTATGCTACTCATCCGTTTAAAGTGATTGTTGTGAACTGTTTTCTGCAAAATTATTATAAGGAAGGATTATGAAGGAAGATTTCTGAAAATGAATGCAGTGAATATAAGTATTAACTTGATTATTACTAATGAATTTATGTCCATAGGAAACCTTAAAGCCATTATGTTTCATAGGTTAGAAATTATTATTTCTATCCTTAAAAGCAAATAACATTGCTATCATACAAAAAGTTTATTGTTTTTTTTAATCAGTTTTCAAATACATTTGAATTTATCATTATTATTATTATTATTATTATTATTATTATCATTTATTTTAGTTATACATTTATTTATTAATTGAAGAGACAGATGATACTTAAAACGACAAGAAACTACATTCCCGGGCAACTTGATTCATCATCTAGTGGGGAGCTTGAAGAAGGAATCCAAATGAGCCTCTAAAACGAACAACGAAGGGATTTCTGGATACAGACGAGTTGAAACGAACAAAAGCCAACAAACTAGAAATTGTGAGATGGAATAAGAAGGAAAGAGAGGAGAACATTATGATACAAGGTCGGTGAAAGATTGTGTGCGTAATTGTAGTTACAAATGTTCCTGATCCAGATAGGCAAGGAACTTTCTTGTATACACAGGGTTTGAGGTTCATGGGATTTAAAAACTGCTTTCATAAGTTCTTGAATTGAAAATGCTCCAAGAATCCAGAGTATAAAAAATCTGTAAATATACTTCTTATATTACACTGAAAGGCCTCAGAGTGTGTAAGGTGTAGGAGTTTCTTACGAATGCATAACATTGGCCACAAACGATATTGTAATGTTCTGAAAAAAGAAAATTTATGTTGGTATTATTACAAAAGTCCACCGCTGTGGTCTCGAAGTAGCGTGCTGCCATGTCACGAAGCGGGCCCGGTCGGGACAGTTTTTCTGGGTGATGCTTTATCGGAGTTTTTCCTCACCTGTAAGACAAATGTCAGGAAAACGTTAAGGCCCAAACGGTCCCCGAAAACATATGGCCATCATTATCATCATAATTGTTATCGTTATCATCATCATCATCATCATCCTTCACCTGTGTGGAAAGCAACGGGAAGCTATCACACCTACAATTTTCTAGTAAGGCTGCAAAGCATAGGATGGAAATGCTATGATTGCAGTGAAAGACCTGCCCTCGGGCAGATATACTGTGGATGGATGGATTATTAAAAAGTGATAAAATAAGCAAACATTTATGTAACAAATAAATTGGAGCAACCACAACTCAATGTTGTAAAAAAATCACATAAAATAATTTCCAAGCCACCATTCGAGAAAATCTAACTCTCACAGCCAATATGACTCATTAAGTTAATATATAGGATATCCTTGGTGATGATAAATTATGTTACCACACATATTATCAATAAACCCAATCACCAAACAAAGATTAAAAATAATAAAAGACGTCGACGCGTTTCAATAGTCAAGCTATCATTATGAAGATTGTGTATTGAATGAAAAAAAGAAAGCTAAAATATATGCATTTACTTTAAATGGCAAGTAGAGGTATCTGTGGAACTTTCTAAAACTCAACAAAGAATTCAGTCAGGTTCAGGTTCAGGTTCACTCATACAGAAAAATTTCCAACAAGTGCTTTAATCTGAGTTTCCATAAACCACTTGTGATACTCTGAACAATACCATAAACCATTCAACTGCTGAAAAAGATAAGACAGTAGGAGCTACGTTTACCAAAAGCGGAAGCTGCAAGATCAGGTAAGAAAAAGACCAAGACCCAGCTGACAGATAATCACAACATGTAGCATTTTATTTTTATTTACAGAAAACGCTGCCAACGTCTTATCTTACTTGTAGTAAAGTTTATTTATTATCATAGGCCGTTGTGGACTTACAATTTTAGAGTTCGCAACTTAGCACCTGCAAAAGGAACTATTTTCATGCCATCTGAAAATGAGGTAAAGAGAGACTATGGAAAATATGTCTTGCTTCCTTAGATTCATTACTGATGCATTCAGTAACAATGCCGGTGGCCAGAATAAAAACATTGTAAAATTCTGGTGCTTTGTTGTAGGTACTACTTCAACAGAATCAGTTGATCGCATTTTTTAATATCTTAGCTCTCCTTTATGGAGTGTGATCAGGATGTAGCTATAAAAGACAAAAAAAAAAAGGCAAATATTTGAGTGCCTAATGACTGCTATAACATGGTATCTAAAGGTATCAGATTATATATGGCCGTTAGAATGAATCACAATGACTTTATGTATATTAAACCTACGTCAGACTTTTTTGAGGGATAACATCCCTGGAATTCGAATATGCAGTGGCTGCATTTTAAAAAAGTCGGCCTATATTTACACTTTTATAAGGTAATTCTAAATAATGACATGTAATTTCATAAGCCTAACTCGAAACAATATGCTGGTAGACCCTCTTGAGTTGTATCATGACCACTGCTTGAGGAACCTCTAAGAAAAAAATTCCGAAATACCAGAATCCCATGTGACTCCTTTCATTTGTACCACCAGTTCACCACGAGTTCTAAAATTTCTTGCAACATGAAAGCAGAGGAAAAAAATACAGACTATAATGATCAAGCAGCTAGCCACCAATCAGAACAGCAGATGGAAATGGAATTTCAAGTGAATAATAAAGTAATCATACCTAGAAGTCTGAATGTGGGGAATATAGGGTAACAAGAAAATTATTTATTTTTCCACCGAAAGTAATTTTTGTGAAAAGCGAATTTATGATAATATTGACGAGAGATATTGCTGAAATTTTTACAATTTTTGTATTAACATCGAATATTATATTTTATTCTTGTTTATATTAAATTTCGTTATGCACAAAAAAAATGGGGCACGCCGTAGCGTAGTGGTTAAGGCACTGAGCTACAAGCAGGAGGGTCGAGGGTTCAAGTCCCGTTGGGGTCAGGATTTTTAAACTGACCCAAACCCTCTGGCGGCACTATGGCCCTGGGGTCGACTCAGCCTCTAATGGAAATGAGTACCAGACGCTTTTTCTGGGGGTAAAGGCGGCCGTCACGCAGGGCTGACAACCCGGCTGACATAAAGTGCCGATTGTCTAGAAAAAGTGGGAGCCTTAACCTCCTACTACCCCAAGGGCCTCCGGGTCTGTTGTGGGATCACTTTACTTTACTTTACTTTACTATGTACAAAAAAGTGTATATTAGTATCTGTAAATGGATAAAAACATTTTATGATAAAGAGTTACAAGCGCACTTTTAAGAAGCAAACGGACAATTTACAAAATATTTATTTCAAGTACCAAATGAACATTTTAAAAATTCCAATACATTGATTTCGTTATCGAAGTAGTTCAATTGTAGTCGAAACTTACTCAGGATTAAGAATAAGAATAAACTTTGAAATTATTCTTCTCAATATTATTGAATGTGTACTTGCATCCCTTTCCTTTTCAGCCACTCAGTTATAAGTAGGAAATATGTTAAATTCATCTTATTTATGAAAACAAAATTGGAAATTCCAGGGGAATAATCTAGAATTAAAAACAAGCACCAAGTAAACAATAGAAAGAGTGAAACATCATACAACAAATATGAGAGAGCGCTGCTAAAAATAAACACTAGTCGTTAGAACTTCAGTTCGAAGTAAGAACAACAATGATGAATGTATTATGACTAGCCTATATTTGTTTATTATCATTACTAATGAAAAACATTAAATGATTTAACCAAAATGAGATAATTTGACTTAAAGGTTAGCAATGAGAAGCTAGGCATACTACACAAGACGAATATGATGTGATGGGTGTGATGGCCAGATGGTGTTTGGCGACTATTTAGGCCTTAACGATCTATGATATTTGTCTTACAGACGAGGAAGAACTACGAAAAAAAAAAACTCACATAGGAAACTTTTCCGGACGGGATCGAACCTGGAAGCGCTGCTTACGATGCAACGACGTTACTCAGAGACCACAACGATGGACATTTTCATATTTTAAGAAAAATAAATTTCACTAAACTGATCGAAAAATATCAAAGGAAAAAGCTGCTGTATTTTACTTGTGAAAATCATGTTAACGCAGAAGGTTCTATAAACATATCCTGTCTTCTCATTCTCACGTTACTAGTCAAATGATAATGGAACTCGAACAGAGGGCTAAACACACAAGGAGAAATTAATTTTCTTCCAGCAGTGTTAAAAATGTTTTTGCACAATGTCAAAAATGACAAACTCTGGTAACTCAAACCAGTTCAACAGTTAATTTGTTTGGAAGTTAGTAAAGAACAAAAAATGTTGTTGTACGCATGAGAAATTAACTTTAGCTTTTAAACCGACGAGAAATGTCCCTTTTTTTAGTTAAGAGTGAAAAAAAAGACCTTCATAATCGCGTTGCCACGAGTAACGTTAAAAAATTATTGTATAAAAGTAAAAAACGGTAATACTTTGCAAGTGTTAGGAATGCCACACTGCGGATGTAAAACAAGCAATTTACTGAGAATTGAATGTGGATACTGGTGGCCGCGTTTCCTCAAATATCGCTCTCCTTAGGTTGTTTTCGAATCATTCCATGTGTAATTTACCTCCCAGATAATATTGGTTAATATTTACTCTTATCTCATTCTTGGACTACCTACGGAGAGCTTTCGCTCTGGATTTCCTACAAAAAGTTTCCATGCCCGTATTTAAATCCCCATTTGTTCCACATGTCCTCGCCATTATAGTCTACGTAACTCTTATTGTGTCTGATTTACAATAAATTTCGTGTAGAGCTTAACTCACTGTTGTGAAGTTTTCTCATACACTTTTTTTTAGTCTTTGGTAAAAAATGTTCCTAAGCACTTCAATCACAAATACACATGGTCATTTATCTCATCATAAAGTAAGAGTCAATGCTTCGCATCCATTTAGTATAATTGGAAAAATAAACGTTTTAAATACTTTCTTTTTGCAATATGTAACTAATATATTATACTTATTGTTATTGTAGATGTCCTTTGTAATTTGACATTCCCGCATACATTGCTATGAAAACAAAAGAAATCTCAATACTTTAAAAATGACCAAAATCACTAGTGCTATAGGTAAAATCATGTACTTTGAAATATTGATAATGATACTGCAGTTTGTATTAATTTCGGCATTAATTCGTCACATCCAGCTTTCCACCCACGCCCTTCTATTTCATCATCACTGCACACATCGTCTAAAATGTTTTTCATAATCAGAAATAAATCCCAAATCAAATTGGTTTTATAGTTTTAACAAATATAAGATGGCGACATAACCAACAATACTTATTTTTTCCCCATAGCAACACATATAGCCGATTCACCTTCTGAAATCTAACATTTATCTTCAATTATATTTATTAATATTTTAGCTAATATGTTAATTACTAAAATAAATACACATAGAGCAAAAAATAGTATGCAATATTCATGTGGTAAATTCATAACGGAATCTCGAAAAAAAAAAAAACAAACTCAGCGCAAGCGCCTCGTTTATTTAAACTTTTCCTCGATCGGTATCAAGTGTTTACCACACTCGTATCGCAGTATACTATTAGTTTAACGTTATTTGAGTGCAGTTGGAATGACAAGAGTCTCTCTAATGATTAGTACAAAGTTTTCCTCAATCCTGTTAGTCATGTCATTATTCAGGTATTTGAATTATGAAACAAAAAATAGTAGAGCATTTTCAGTGTGAATTTTAATATAAAATTTTATTCATCTTGGATTAGTTATCGTAATCATGAACTTCTAAAAGCAAATAAACAATTCTCAGTAAAAACATGCTTCTCTTCTTTCAGCCTCCCATTTCACTCTCTATAGTCTTGCCTAATGTATTTTTCCCCCTAAAACAGACTTTTCGGCTCATCAACTAAAATACGTACATAATGAAATCGACGCAAATGAGAGTGTAAAAGATTGGATCAACAAAAAATTCAGATACTAGAGAGAAAATTAAAGTAGGTAATATAGTACAGGGTGTCCACAAAGTTCTGCTACCAAAACAATGTAACTTAGCTCGTAAACTATTTGAGATAGAGACATGCTGTTTTCTGCAACGTATTCTACATCTCTCAACGGTTTATGTACATTTGTTATAGATTGTGATTTAAACGACAATGATGACACCACAGGAAAAGGTCCAATGTGTATGGTGGTATGTTGAGTCTGGTAAATTACCTGTACCCCGATATCCGAACGTTATGACAGTTAACATGTCCCGACACAAAGAGAGTCGCTTCATCAGAGAACAACACCCTTTGCAGGTACTCATTGTCTTCGTCAATTGCTTTCAGCATGGAATCAGCAAATTCAGCACGCCGAGAGATATCAGTTGGCATCAAAGCTTGCGTAATGTTCACTTTATAGGCCTGATGTAGCCGCTTATGGAGGACTTTATGAATAGTTGATTTTGAAAAATGCATTTCACGTGAAGCACGACGAACCGATTTTTGAGGTCAGAGTTGAAAATTCAAGTTGCACATTATCGATAGTATCTTGGCTCACACGTGGTCGTCCACTCCGTGACAAGTCCATTACGCTGTCAGTAGCTAGAAATATTACGACTCATCTAATATGGATGATTAGGATGGAAGATCTCTTCCATATTGCCGGCGGAAATTTCGCTGAACAGTTACTAGCGATTTACCAGACTCAGCATACCGCCATACACATTGGACCTTTTCCTGTAATGTCATCATTGTCGTTTAAATCACAATCTGTAAAAATGTAAACAAAACTTTGAGAAATGTAGAATATGTTGCAAAAAACAGCATGTCTCTATCTCAAATAGTTTACGAGCCAAGTTACATTGTTTTATTTTGTGGACACTCTTATATGACAAATTGTATAATTGAAATGACACCTAACCACGTCCCAAAATTAGATTGAAAATAATCTATAGACAAGTGATATTTGTACTGGTTACGGGAAAAGTGGCATGGCTAAGGACTTCTACGAGAGACACAACGGGACAGGATGTAGAAAGCCTAAACCAATAACTATTTCATAGTATGAGAGTAATGTTGGAAACTATTTATCTATATTCTTCTATTTTATTTAGTAGTTGTTGGTTTCTTTCTTATATATTTTATCTTATTTTCTACGGTGATTAATAATTTACGTTACAAGGATTTTAAATGAAGTTATACGGATGATTGAGATATTGCTGAGACCGTCATTTTGAAATGAATTCGTAAAACATTTTCAATCCTTGCATTGTTGATAATCAATCAAAACTGATTTAAAACACAGCCATTAAATATTATGGTCACAAAGAATTTATTTGAAATGTTAAGGTTATTAGGATATTTGAACAAAAAATGCGAATAAAAAATATCCAAAGTATATGACAACTAAATTAAACATTGCATAAACTTACTGTTATGAGCATTGAGTTCCTTTCATGAAAATCAGCTATTTGGATTATTACTTGAAACAAATGAAAATCGTTGCATTTCAGTATTATCATTTAAAAAATTAAACACAGACCGAGCTGGTACAAGCAGAAGCGTTTGGGATTCGGACTCGGGAGGTCTCAAGTTCAAATCCTGGTGCCGACCAAACTGGCTGTGGTTTCTTCCTGTCAAGTGGTAAGTTGGAATTTCATTATCTGAACTTATAATAACATGTTCACCATTACATAACATCATTAAATAAAACATACAAACAAATGAAACAAATAGACGCTATATGACCTATGACAGAGTGGAAAAACCAGAGCAGGAATCCACTGCCATCCCTTCTCCACATACCTCTCTCTTGGAAGATATCAGACATCATTTGACGGCGAGGTTAGAGCTATATCCACAGCCCTGAGTCAACTAACATGCAGATCTCAATCGTTTCTAAATGTTGTCATTTGAAGTGATTCTAAGGCAGCCATATCTGCAATAGCAAATTATCTAACGTCTCCCGCTAATATTACAGAGTAGATAGATAATCAGCAATCTCAATATAACAGATAAAAATGTTTCTCCGCAGTGGACACCACCCCATTGTGGCATTACAGGGAACGAAATGACAGATTTGCGGGTCAAGAAAGAAACCCACATCCTTCAGACATCACCGAACATTAGCCTATATCTTACTCTAGAGCAGCTATGAACATTCGCTTCAGAATGAGAGAAGCCTTCAGAACCTTCCTAGAGATCCAAATGACTGATAAACCTTGGAAAGCATGCATCCAAACTACACTGCCAGATTGGCCCAGAAGAGTAACCGTTGCAGCATTCCGTACTGCAACCGGACACGACTGCCTAGGTAAACACCTTCATCGCCTCGGTCTTCTAACAACTCAACAATGTATCCTCTGCAACACTATGGAAGATATGGATGCTGATCACATCCGAACTTGCCCAACCCTAACAACCAACAATTTCGTGGACAGATACTGGGAAGCCAGGGAAAAGATGATGAACATTTTATAATCTTTCTTGTGATTGTTTGTTTTCGTCAGCCATTATTGGCTAATGAAATATTTAAAAAACCACTGCATTTAAATAAATAAATAAATGGGATATGATGTTAAAGGCGTCTCAGGACCGATATAATTAAATAACACTCTATCACAATAAAAATACATTTTTATAAATTTATATAATTTATTTTTATTTGGCCTTATATATTATGATTTATGTAAATATAATATCTACTCTTGCTTTTTTACTTGTAAATATATTAATTAAGTTTGTGATCGGTTATTCATAATGATGGTGAAAATTAAGTCCGTTTTATGAATGTTACTGTACAGTTTAATTTTCCCGTGTTTTTTTACAAAATCGCAAAGGATAATAAAAATAAAAGGGATTAAATTACAGGTGTTCAAATTCTAAGTTAGAAATGATATGGGTCGTGTGATAACTGGATTGTCAGGAAGTGAGACGAGACCTTTGACCAGGCAAGTAATTTCAACTTCAGATTCTCACAAGACAACCAAACTAATTAGTTTGCGTTTCTCACTGAGACAACTTTCTTGTTCAGTTCCCCATCCGTGTAATCAAATAGAGTTTAGCTATTATCTTCTCCCTGAACCAGCATCATATTGGTTTCCATGGTAAACAGACTCATTCCCTTGACACATTATATATCTCAAACTACTGAGTTTTGACATATTCAAGTCACAAATACTGATTTTTATTGCCAGGAGGTGGCCCGTATCTCAGCTATATAGGCTACTACTTAAATATTCGTAATTATATAAATCAGCTATTGATATTTGCTGATGATAGTATTACTGTATTAAGTATTGGTGAGGAAATATTAAATGCCAACACATACACGAAGAAACTTACGCAGGAAATAAATATTAATAAAACTAAATATTATGGTCATACTTAGAAAATATATATATATATATATATATATATATATATATATATATGTAATTGACAATTAACACACATGAAACAAATTTTTAATAAGTGACAGAATTTAAATATTTAGAAATAATAATCGCAAGCAGGAATGAGAAACAGAAATAAATTATAATTAAGCTTAATTTCAAAATGCATGCTATTATGCAGTAAGGGACTCATGTTATTCCAAACTTAATATATATATATACTATACGGTATAAAACGGTTATTTTTCCAGTTATATGAAAAATAAATAATATTTAAGCTCAATTCCAAAATGCATGCTATTATGCAGTAATGTACTCATAACATTCCAAACTTAAAAAAAAAGTTAAATAAAAAATATAGGCTACTATACGGTATAAAACGGTCATTTTTCCAGTTATATAAGTTCGAAACATAATCTCTCATTTTAAAGTAGGAGAATAATACGAATATTTATTAATAAAGTTTTTACTACAAATGAGACAAAGGGCGAAGTGAATGGAGAAAACTACAGAACAGTGAGCATAGGGGATATATATAAGTACCTTGGTGCCTTAAAACTGTGTCTGCTCAGCTATGGTATAGTAACCTGAACAAATGGATCCCTCGTCATCCACAAGTCGGCTGGTTGACTACTTCACCTCGTAAATAAATCATTGTTGCTACTCCCACAGCAGAAAATGCTGGACTTAATAAACGAAGAGACATCTATTTGGAAGCAAATCCTGATCGAAGGTGAGAAACTTAATGAACTGCAACATTAATTTGATGAAGATCTATTTCTCTACTATCATAATTTATATTCTCAGATAGGTAATTGTAAGTGCACAGATAACCCTGACCTTAAAGGAACACGCCATGTCAGGAGAGGAATTGAAACTGTGGATCGGACGCTTACTTTTTGACCACAAGGACCTAGAAGATCTCCACGAATGACCAATCAATTCAGTTCCACTGCCACATCCAAGAAAACATGAACATTTAATACAAGATACACCATTCATTCATACTCTTACTAAACAACGCAATTCATAGAATAAGGCCGATTGTGATTGCCAGATGATGTTTGCGGAGCATTTTTGGCAATAGGGTTTATTGAAATGTGTCTTGCAAGTGCGGAAACACCTGAAAAAAAACACCATTTACTCAAGAAGCTTGTACCGACCGGGCTCGATCTCGGATCCGCTTCGAGCGAGGCAACGACATTACCCCGATATTATTGCGGTGTAATTGATTATTATTATTATTATTATTATTATTGTTATTATTATTATTATAAGTCGGCCGCGGTGGACTTACTGGTTATGCTCCTTGCCTCTGGTCCAAGGGTCGCGGGTTCAAACCCGGCCGGGGTCGATGGATTTTTTAGAACGGAAAAATCCAAGGTGGAAGTCCTCCGGGGGTCCCGAGTCTGAAGATTTTCAGGCTCGTAAAAAATCCTTAAGCCTGAATGAAAAGGCCTCTAAGCAAAATTTACCGAATTTTCCCGTCCTAGTACTATCTTGGTTTCCTAGATGTCAGTATGAGGCGGAACGCTGACCACGTACCACTCAAAGTGACATCTATACGAAAACAAGTGTAACTAAATTAGTACGGTTCAAATTCATCCCTGTAGCGGGAGAGCGCCTAAATCTCTGTAAAGGGAAAACATAGGCTTACAATACAATATAATTATTATTACGAGTATTATTATTATTATTATTATTATTATTACTATTATTATTATTGTTGTTGCTGTTGTTGTTGCACTTTACTACATTTAGAATCTGAAAATTTAGCCAACTACTGTACTTCAACTTGCGATAAATTGGTTGAATAGTTTAAATACGTAATGCAGAAATCAGATATGAATGCGAGGCGTTTGACAAGACCTGAACGTGTATCCAATTTTCTACCGTCGAGAAGAAACCAATTTTGCTGACGGATATTGTAATGTTGGAAGTATCGGATTATCAGTGTTTCCAGCGACAGTTTATTCCCGTTAGCTATAGGAAAACGTTATACAAGTAGACCTAGCACAGAAAATGACGTTTATATAAATATTAATGCGATCAAATTTAGTAAGACATACTTAGAGGTACATTATTGGTAAATATTATCGCATATTTACTTAAAATAATGCATGAAGAAAGTGAACAAACTTAAGGGGATTCGATTGTGATGAGGACTGAAAACTAACTAAATAAACACAGTAAAACTTGTTTAATCCGGAACATGGATAATGCGGAAATCTGTCCAATGTCCATTGGTCCCGGAGAAATAAAAGTAATTTACGTGTATTTATTTTGCATAAAACGGAATCTGACCAACGCGGAAACGGAAGGATATTTCTACATAATTCATGAAAAAATACTTTATAAAGCGGAAAAATACAGAAATAAATTAGTTTCTACTTCATTGAATTTCTTTGCGGGAATAAGGAATGATTCCTGTCACCGGGGATGTATAGATTCTACCTGTACCTGAAATTTTATATCGGCCTCACTGCACACCTGTTAAGCGAAATACGGATACCTGTCTTACAAATGACCATTGCACTGTAAAATCTTGGGGCATGCCGTAGCGTAGTGGTTAAGGCACCAAGCTGGAGGGTCGAGGGTTCAAGTCCCGTTGGGGTCAGGATTTTTAAACTGACCCAAACCCTCTGGCGGCACTATGGCCCTGGGGTCGACTCAGCCTCTAACGGAAATGAGTACCAGACGCTTGTTCTGGGGGTAAAGGCGGTCGTCACGCAGGGCTGACAACCCGGCTGACATAAAAGTGCCGATTGTCTAGAAAAAGTGGGAGCCTTAACCTCCTACTACCCCAAGGGCCTCCGGGTCTGTTGTGGGATCACTTTACTTTTACTTACTTTTTACTTTTACTGTAAAATCTTAAATTAGTTTAAGTTCTTAGACCGATCTTTCTCAGGTGGCGTTCGGAATTTAGGGAAAAAAGATGGCTAAACGTATGTATCATTGTCTTTAAACGAAAAAGGTGAAAGTGATTTAAGATAAATCTCCAAATTTCCGGATCGATGCTCCAAGGTCAAACTCTAGCTGTTGCTAAATCCCTAGGGAATAATAACTATTTCAAGGCATCTTCAGGTTGGTTGTGGACAGTTTTAAAAGACGACACAACGTAGTGTGGAATAAAATTTGCCGGGAATCAAAGGATGTGGACGAAAGTGCAGTTAGTGTGCGGGAATACCGAAACTGTGTACTTTAATTTCAGGATACACGCTTAACACAAATTTTTAACGCTGACGAAACGGGATTTTTTTTTCGCACGTTACCGTCACGTCGCTCATACGTATTATACTTCACTTTTGAACGGCAGCGGAACTGCAATTAATCCAAGGTACGTAAAAAGTCATATATGGTGCTCTATAATCTAAGATTATTAATAAGTTTTGTCTTTATATAATGCGGAATGTTTTCTAATGTGGAAAAAATTGGTCCCATGCGATTCCGCTTTGAACAAGTTTCACTGTATCTCATTTTAATAACCTGATATAATTTGTTGTGTTAATTAAATTCAATTTTCTCTTTAAAACATATACAAGTTATCAAATATCTTAAATAATTAATTCTGAGTTAATTTATAAAAGAGATATATGGAAAATATCACACATTTCCACACTTTTCTGAAGAACTGTTCGAGTTTTGAAATTTTGAGTACACTTTACTCATTATAATTATGATCGAATTCCTGTGCAATATTTAGTAAAGTGTTCCTTTAAAAACCATATTTGCATTAATAATTAGTATATCATCATCATGAACAGAAACGTTTTAGGCCATGTGACCTGTGACGGTAATCCTAACGAAGGTGGTCTTGAACTTTCCACCAATGTTATGATCTGCTTTGGTCACCATGTCCAGTTGGATTATATTGGAATGCCAATTATGAAAGGCTGTTTCTCTCCATTCTTCTCAGATGCTTTTTTCATTCTTGTTGATATCTTTCTATATCATATCTTAATTTATACTTCGTACTCCAAGTTTTTATCTGATCACCTTGTATCTTGTAAGCCCATGTTTCCCTTAATAGAGATTTAGGCGCTCGCCCCCTATAGGGAAGAATTTTAACCATACTAATTTAGTTACACTTGTTTTCGTATAGATGTCCTTTGAGTGGTCCGAGGTCAGCGTTCCGCCTCATACTGACATCTAGGAAACCAAGGTAGTACTAGAACGGGAAAATTCGGTAAATTGTGCTTAGATGCCTTTCATTTAGGCTTAAAAGTCTTTTACGAGCCTGAAAATCTTCAGACTGGGGACCCACGGCTTAACGTCCCTCCCGGAGGACTTGCTCCTTGGATTTTTCCGTCCTAAAAATCCATCGACCCCGGCCGGGTTTGAACCCGCGACCCTCGGGACCAGAGGCAAGGAGAATAACCACTAGTCCACCGCGGCCGATTTTTATCTGATTATAGTGTTAATATACAGGGAGTAACAGGACCTCACCGACAAAATGATAGGGATGATAGGCCATGCAGAGAGGATCATTATTTGTGAAAGAACATATAGTCGCAAACACGTCGTTTATGAGTTATGCGCAGATGAAGGTGTTCACCCATAAGGGTCGAAATTGAATAAAAACAATTATACATGGATTATTTTACTGAAAAATGGCATGTTTTTATAATAAGCGTTCAAACAATAAGTGTTTTAAACGACGTCAAAAATAATCCTGTCATGATCGGCCGTGTTGGCCGATCGTTGCTGTGACGATATCAAACATTCAATGAGGCACAGGGTCAAGTGTTTGAGCACTTATTGTAAAATATGTCTTTTTTCAATCAAATGATATGTGTACAATTGTTTGTATTCAATTCCGACCCTTAAGGGTGAACACATTCATCTATGCATAACTCATAAACGATCTGTTTGGGACAGTATGTACCTTAACAAAAAATAACCCTCTCTGCATGACCTATCATCCCTATCATTTTGTCGGTGAGGTCCTGTTACACCCTGTATATATATATATATATATATATATATACAGTATATATATATATATATATAAGTTAAAATCCAATTATATCCTATGCATTAAAAATATTATTGGTACAACAATGAAACGGCTAGTGGTATACAGGGTGGACCGCTCGAAATGGACCTAATGTTTCATTGCTTGTTACTGTGGCAAACGGTTGAAGATAGAAACTACAAAAACAACGTTCATAGTACAGAAAAACGCAACCAAGTTTTCCGAATCCTGTCGGTAGATGGCACCAAGATCCGTTTCTCGTTCTTAGATTTAATAAATTGTTTGTGAAAATGGCGACTTCCGCAGATGAAAGCGCAAGCTGGACCTAATTTCAATTGCTTGTTACTGGCAAACGGTTGAAGATAGAAACTTAAAACAACGTTCATAGTACAGAAAAACTCACCAAGTTTCGAATCCTGTCGGTAGATGGCACAAATATACGTTTCTCGTTCTTAGATTTAATTGTTTGTGAAAATGGCGACTCCGCAGATGAAAGCGCAAGCTGTTTTGTGGTATGCGGAGTTTAAATCAATCATTAGAGTTCAAAGGGAGTTCCGGCGTGTGTTTAACCGTGATGCTCCAACTGCTAGAAGCATAAAGAAGTGGCGTGATACATTATTAGCTACAGGATCTGTGTTGAAGAAGCATGGTGGTGGTCGCAGAGCATCCGATGAAATGGTAGCAAATGTTCAAGCCGCATTTGAGCGAAGCCCCCGGAAGTCATTAAGAAGAGCTTCGCGGGAACTTCAAATACCAAAATCGACATTACAACGGATTGTCCACAAACGCCTCAAACTGCACGC
The DNA here is from genome assembly GCA_030220185.1 of Diploptera punctata. Lineage (NCBI taxonomy): Eukaryota > Metazoa > Arthropoda > Insecta > Blattodea > Blaberidae > Diploptera > Diploptera punctata. The sequence goes on along the minus strand of JASPKZ010010054.1, from coordinate 43,744 downwards.
ATATAAAGTGCAGTTAGTGCAACGTCTGGAGCCGAATGACATGCCGAAACGAGTGGAATTCGCCAATACGATGCTGGACCGTCTCGGCGCTGATCCTGACTTCATGACCAAGATTTTCTTCTCGGACGAAGCCACTTTCCATTTGTCAGGCAAGGTAAACCGGCATAATGTGCGGATCTGGGGATCGGAGAATCCTCACGCTATTCAAGAGCATGTTCGTGATAGTCCGAAGATGAATGTTTGGTGCAGTTTGTCACATAATAAGGTCATTGGACCGTTTTTTTCTTCGCCGAGAAAACTGTTCGTGGTACCACATATCTTGACATGCTGGAGCAGTTCTTCTTTCCACAAATTGAACAACTGCAGCCTAACAACATCGTTTTCCAGCAAGATGGTGCTCCTCCCCACTGGTCCAATGAAGTTCGTACGACTTTGGACAACATTTTCCCTGCCCGTTGGATTGGTAGGGGAGGACCAATCGCGTGGCCCCCGAGATCTCCCGATTTAACACCACTGGATTTCTTTCTCTGGGGCTATGTCAAAGATAAAGTTTACACCACCCCAGTCAAAGACCTTCGTGATCTTCGTGAGCGCATCATAGAGGCTATTGAGAACATTCCAGAAGACATACTCCAACGTACTTGGCAAGAAATTGTTCATCGCTTTGATATCGTCACAGTGACTGCTGGGGCTCATATAGAGATGTGGTGATCTGGATATCAAAACTTGGTGAGTTTTTCTGTAATATGAACGTTGTTTTAAGTTTCTATCTTCAACCGTTTGCCAGTAACAAGCAATTGAAATTAGGTCCATTCGAGCGGTCCACCCGTATAATTATGCATACTGAAATTACTTATGCGTGGAAAAATATTCACTTTTTTAAATTTATTATAGAGTGCGTCTATCGTTGTGATCTCGGGGTAATGTCGACGCCTCTTATACAGTGGGTCAGGGTTCGACCCCCAGTCGGGACACATTTCCTGGCTGAAATACTTCCGGAATTTTTCTTTACCTGTAAGAAAAATGTCAGGAAACTTTAAAGATCAAATAACCAATGAACAACTTGTGGCCATCACAATCATTCATATCATAGGCCCTTTTGTACATTCGCTATATTTATGTATGCATCACGCGAGTGAATTATTTATCTTGTCTTATATATTCGTTTGTGTCGGAGGTCGCCTTGGTCACTGAACTGATCTCTCATCCGGAGAGGCCCTCAATGTACTTATAAAGTAAAAAGAGTAAGTGTGTGATTCAGAGTTACAAATCCTCTCCCGGCAAGTCGCATCCCAGTAAGGCGTGACGTAGGTATGTAAAAGTACGTACTAAGCGAGAGGTTGAATTATGGTAGAGAGAGAGACAGAGAGAGACAGAGAGAGAGACAGAGAGAGACAGACAGAGAGACAGAGAGAGACAGAGAGAGACAGAGAGACAGAGAGAGAGACAGAGAGACAGAGAGAGAGTCAGAGAGAGAGAGACAGAGAGAGAGACAGAGAGAGACAGAGAGAGAGACAGAGAGAGACAGACAGAGAGACAGAGAGAGACAGAGAGAGAGACAGAGAGAGAGACAGAGAGAGAGACAGAGAGAGACAGAGAGAGACAGAGAGAGACAGACAGAGAGACAGAGAGAGACAGACAGAGAGACAGAGAGAGAGAGACAGAGAGAGACAGAGAGAGACAGACAGAGAGACAGAGAGAGACAGAGAGAGACAGAGAGAGACAGACAGAGAGAGACAGAGAGAGAGAGACAGAGAGAGAGACAGAGAGAGAGACAGAGAGAGAGAGAGAGAGAGAGAGAGAGAGAGAGAGAGAGAGCTGTACCCCAGTATAGATATGCGATAGCCAAACTTGATTTAAAAACTAATCCACATATTATGGTCTAAGATGTGTAAAAAACATTGTCATCTATATATACATATATACATATATACATACACACACATATATATAAACGACTGCTTCTTTATGTATCCTTTATCGTCTTCTCAACCACTCAACCGATTTTAATGAAAACTTATACATAGGTTCTCAGGTACGACGAATGTTTAGCCGCTAACTATTATGCCCTAAAACCATTAGGTGTAGCAGTTCCCCAAAAATATAGAAAGCAGCGCCGATATCTATACGTTGTATGGTCCCTCTGTTCTTTAATTGTCACCGACATCCTGTGTATTCGTGGTATAGACCTATGTAGGCGTGTTTCCTTTTTGTTGTGGATCTGCATTTTCAAGTTATAAATATGTAATTTGTTTGCGTTTAAAGTTATAATTATGAGCTTTCAGGAAATTCGAGTAATAGTAATATTTGTTTAAAATTACATTTTATACTATTTTATAGAAATCAGATAGGATTGAAGTAATCACAATTTTCTGTAAATGCGCGTCACCTTTTTATTTGGGGTTTTAGTACTGTATATTCTTATATTTGCATATCAACAGTATATTTCTGAAGTCTAAAATCTTAGCTTTTTTTTCTAAGTGTATCAATAAGCTGTTATCGTGTGTTGTTTATGTTTTATTGAACTTGAATTAGTTTCTTTCTTCAACACTGAATAGCACATAGACCGTCTGCTGCTTTCTGTTGGAGTTTTTATACACAATCTAATTTTTCAGATCGATAGAATGATTTACATACAAACTTTGTTACATCACAAAATCAGTCTGAGTTGCGGTGTCGTGTGTTGTATAACTATGATCGTTCGTAGCCTGAAATAAAGTGAAATTGTTCACTTTTTGAACAATCTGACTATAGTTTTAGTGGCAGTGAAAGTATATTTAGTTCTAGTGATAATGAAATTGATGATGTAGCAGTGTGACGATGTGTTGTAAAACATGGGAGAAGAAAGACATGTTTATTGTTGGCAGGAATGCGAGGTGGGTTTGTGTATTGAACAGTGATTTGAGCAGTCTTCACACCAAGCTCAACGCACTAACGTAATGAAATTTTTATTTCTACAATTAGTGGGGTTGGGCTGTAAATACAAGATATTATTTACTTACGCAACTGAAGACAACTTTCATGCAATTAATGTTATTACTAAGTGATATAATAACATTTATCCTTAGACAAATAACTATTGTGAAAGTATGTTATCGCAATATGAAATGAAAGAGTGGAGACATGTTTTTACGTTGTAAACGTCGGCTATTTTGAATTACCACAGAATATCAATAATGAAGAGGAATTTAATCATGCAGTTAAACACAATTTGAATTGAACATATGTTTGTATAATTTAATATCTAAAAGCTAACCTAACCTAATTTAATTACTCTGACCTGCCTGTAAAACTAATTTAATATATAAAAACTAATGTAACGTAATTTAATTACTCTACCTGTAAAAAGTATCCTCTCCATGAGGTTAAACACGGTGAACAGCCATTTTGAATTTCCATGGAATAAGTTTCATTGAATAACTTGTAACCATAGTTATTAGAAGTGGCATGCGGTAGTTAGAGCAATTACCCCAGCTCTATGACGAAAATATGACTTATAGTAAATAAAAATATACTGCATTTTATTTTTTATTCTTCTTCTTCTGTTCTTCATCCAACGAAGTCTTAGGCCTATAGACCTGTTACGGTCTCACTGATGAATTTTGTATCCAGCGTTTCCTTGGACGGCCCAGAGATCTCTTCCCCGTTGAACAACATTGCCTTGGGAACTCTATCTGACCTCATTCGTCGCAAATGATTCATCCAGTTGTTCTGGTATTATTGCCTCACTCTGATGGTTAACAGTTTATATAAAAGCGGATGCCGCGCGGCAATACTTGACATGCGGTGTTGTCACGTTTCTCATAGCGCTATAGGCGTTTATTACACAAGGACAGAAGGCATTGATTATTAATGTTATTATTTAATTTTTATATTATTATTTGGTACTGTATAACTTTTAAAATTACAATTATATATGTATTTATTTATTTATTAAGTAATTTAATTCCAGCTTTATATAGCTTGTAAGTCTACATTTAATATTCATACATCATGCTGAAAATATTATTATTATTATTATTATTAGTATTATTATTAACTGTTCGGTCTGAAATATTTTCCCATGGTCGTCATATGTTCAAATCACTTATGTATTAAACTAATAAAATATGTAGATATTATACTATTATTGGAGCTACATATCATAGTAAACCACTGATAAATATAACAATTAATTACCGTGTACAATTTTATAACTGGATTGACTGCTCCACGTTCTGAGTGTTAAAATCACATATATATTAAACTAATAAAATATGTAGATATTATACTATTATTGGAGCTACATATCATAGTAAACCACTGATAAATATAACAATTAATTACCGTATACAATTTTATAACTGGATTGACTGCTCCACGTTCTGAGTGTTAATTGAAACTGAGTGAAGAATAGAAATGTGGCAAGATCGTGGTAGCCGCGGAAGTCGGCATCTTTGTATTTAGATAACATGGCAGCTGCGGGGAAACAATGCGAATCGCTTGTTAAGTATCATAGTGAGGCGATAATATCTATGTATGTACTCAGTGACAGGCTGTAAACGTAGTTCCTTCAAAATATCGTCATTGTGTTTGTGATCCCACATGGTATATCCTGCTGTATACCTCATGAATCTCATTTCACTAGAAGCTATCCTACTCTCTTCTCCTTTTCTCAAAGTCGATGCCTCACTGCTGTAGCAAAATTCAGGTGTTGTTAAGGTTTTGAATAACCGTACTCTGGTATCTCTCTGGACTAGCGAAGATTTCATTACTGAATTTATTATTCCCATAGTTTTATTAAAATTAATAATTTTATTTGCTATATCCACGTACTTCATCCTAATATGTTAATATGTATCCCAGGTTGGTAAATGAATTTGCTATTTCCACTATTTTTGAATCTATGTAAATTTTGCTACGTACAGGATATTTTCCTTGAAAAGCGATTACTTTTGTTTTCTCTGTATTGATTTTCATGTTATATTTTATGGCTATTATGTTCAAATTACACACTGAACATTGTAATTCGTCCTCTGAGGGTGCCAATAATGCTACATAATCTGCTAAAATTAACGTATCTAATTTCCTATTTCTATTCAATTGTAATATGTCCATGACGTTGTTCTCTCCATTCTTTAAATATCTGATTCATAAAAGTAAAGTGATCCCACAACAGGCCCGGAAGCCCTTGGGGTAGTGGGAGGTTAAGGCTCCCACTTTTTCTAGACAATCGGCACTTTATGTCAGCCCTGATTCATACATACGATAAATAAAAGTGGTGTAGAGGGCAACCTTGTCTCACTCCTGCATGAATTTCCTGCAATTGTGATACTCTATGTCACTTCTTACTACAATTGAATTATATTTGTACAGGTTACATTATATTCAATATAATTTTGTTTGGTACCTGGTTTTGTGGCTAATACTTTTAGTAGTTTGTTTCTATATATTCTATCATAAACCTTTTACATATCTAAAGAAGCAATGTGAGCTTCCATGTTGAATTCTCTTTGATTTTCTATTAATAATTTTAATGAAAAATACCCATCACAACAAGATCTTTCTTTGCGGAAACCATTTTGCTCTTCGCCAAGACATTTTTTCATAATATAATTTTAATATGTTCTTGATTATATCAGCAAATATTTTATATCCTGTGTTTAATAAATGTATACCTCTGTAATTTTTTAGATCCGGTAAAGTTGGCCTACCTTGTTGTTGTATTAGGTCATCTTTCTCGTTGAAAGGTCTGCACGAAAATGATCTAGTATATAAATTATAAATTATACAGCCACTTACATTCATTTTTACTAAATTGGCAAATCACATTCATTAGTAACACTTTAATACGTTAATAACGCATTTGAAGGAACTCAACTGTTTGCTTTCTACAAATACGTACGTAGTAATTCAATTGTTGTTAGATAATATCTGACTTACAACAATTGAATTATATAATATGAATACAATTTCTTAAATTAATAATAATAATAATAATAATGTTAATAATAATAATAATAATAATAATAATAATAATAATAATAATAATAATAATGCTTTATTTTAGCTGGCAGAGTTAAGGCCATAAGGCCTTCTCTTCCACTCAACCAGCGAATAGTAAAATTATACAAAAAATTACATACATATTACAATTTTAAGATATTAAGATATTAAAATTAACAGGTTGCTATAGCTGACAAAACGTACCGCAAAATTTTATTTATTTATTTATTTTTGTATTTTGTAAAAAATATAAATAACATAAATTAAGTATTGCAAATTTAAAATAATATTTCTAAAATTCTATTATTGTGGAATTGGAGCTTTCCAAATCAGCCAATAACGAGTCTTTGTCAAATGAATGTTTCATGAATCTATAAGTAGAATGGTCATTCGACCTTGTGTATAATTGTTAGAGTTGTAACGTTTCTGGGTTCAGCTAGCTGGTATTGAATACAACATTGATGGAATAAGACACATCGTCTAGCGGGTTATCGCTGGTCTAATGTGTGTTATCAATGTACTTAGCGGGCAGATTCATTTAGTGGGTTATCGCTAATTTATCTGCAGCGAAATAGCTGGTTTTGGTAACATAGAGGAAACATTCTGTATGTTCCTCTATGGAGATAATGTGAATACGCACAAGGCTCCGTCAAACCGCATGCGATAATCTGCTGGCGCGGCGGGAATTTTGAATTTTGATGTTCACGTGTAATTCATTTGAATGAAATTTGGCAAATATATTTTCTTTACTTAAAACCGAAATTATTAATATACTAATTAGCCAAGCAGTGCTGGGATAGCTGGAGTTGCCTGAAAATCTTCAGACTCGGGACCCACGGCTTAAAGTCCCTCCCGGAGGACTTGCTCCTTGGATTTTTACGTCCTAAAAAACCCATCGACCCCGGCCGGGTTTGAACCCGCGACCCTCGGGACCAGAGGCAAGGAGCATAACCACTAGTCCACCGCGGCCGACGAGTAAATTGAGTTAAAGTTAATTACGTTGCAGGGCTAAATGCAAGTGGAAAATATATCCTTTCATGAATATTTGTTGCATTTAAGTAGTGTTTAAGTGGGTAAATAAGTAGATTGTTAGTTACCATCGCCCCATTAGTACTAAAATAATGGAACATTACTTTTATTGTCTACATAGTAATAAATACATGCTGTAGAAATTTTATACGAATTCAAGCAGTAATACAGATTCTAAGTATAAACATTGCTACTGCTTTGATACAAGATTGAGCTTGAGTTCACTCCTTTAATCTTCATTCTGACCTTGTTATATCAACTGCTTTTGTATATACAAGTTACAGATGCATCAGCACTATGTCACACAATATATAATAATAATAATAATAATAATAATAATAATAATAATAATAATAATAATAATAATACTTTATTTATTCTGGCAGAGTTAAGGCCATAAGGCCCTCTCTTCCACTCAACCAGCAGTATCTCCAGAAAGAAACAAGATATGTTCAATGTGGACAAAATAAATTATTTAGTAAACATTCGTATTGTGAGAGAGAAAATCAGATTTTAAGCATTTTTAAAAATAAATTTATAAACCCGTCTGAACTGCATTAATTTCCGAGTTAACGAGTAAAAATTTCATTCAATTCCATCTATATTTTAAAAGTTATGATCGTTTATATAAATAGTATTCTAGGAGGACTAAAATGTTAAAATGACCTCCGTCCGCACAGTAGGAAAGGAGTGCTTCATTGACGGATTACATTCTTTTTCGACGGAGATCTTAAATTGTTGCATAAATTAATTTTGTAGGAATAATTAAAATTCATAAGAATTATTGTTTTTAATGACATTTAAACGGTTTATGATCTGGTGTGTAAACTGTCTAGAATTCAGTCTCTATATTTAATTATACATTGAAGTTAGTTGTATAAACCTAGAATTTTATCGTACGGCATATATAGTACTATAAAATTACTTTATTAGGCAGTAAGAAGTGGAATAATTTTATTGTACTGAAAATCATGGTGCATGTAAGCAACAGATGCACGATAAATGTCTTACGATATTTATACGATAACATTATTTTAGTAACAGAAATGTGGATGACTTTTATCGTACGGAAAACCGTAGCGTGTGCAAGCAAGGGATACACGATCTAATTCTTACGATATTCTCCTAAGACAAAATTATTTTATTATCAGTAAGAAGTGGACGATTTATGTGATACGGAAAGTCGTGCGGTATGCAAGCAATGGATATAGGATAAAATTCTTACGATATTTTCATGCGATAATATTATTTTAGTGGCAAAAAAGTAGACGAATGATACTGCAAGGAAAACCATGTTGTATGCAAATAACTGTTATACGATAAAATTCTTAAGATATTTTCTACAATAAAATATTATTTCGTGTCAGAGAGAAGTGGATGAATTTTATTCTACGGAAAACCCGTGGCATGTGCAAGTAACTTGTTAAGGATAACATTCTTACGATTTTTATACGATAGAATTATTAGTGCCAGGAAGAAGTGGAATAATCTTTTCGTACGGAAAACACTGGCGTGTGCAAGCAACGATTATTTTATGTACGTTAAAATTGGTTTAGTGGTGGGAACAAGAGGATGGGAACTCGTATTATCGCCTGACTATGATGGTTGTCCAGCAGCTGTTATATGTAATTAAATACGACGATGCCGACTACCGCCACCATAATAATTCCGCATGTTAATCATTGTTGTGCGGCACCCGCTTTTATATAAACGGACAATCACCACAGTGAGAAGATAGTACATATAATGAATTTTAATACACGGGAAATAAATTACAGCCGTTGTTGTTTTCCCAGATTAAAGTGGCTGACGTGGCAAAATGTACTGTTACACAGAAAACGATTTGCTGTATATCGTACGGAAATATCCGAATTCATTGAGGTTATTGCTTTTAAGATAACCACACCAAAATCTTGCGTGTGAACTGGGACTCATTTTATAAAAGTAACATTTCATTAAATATTTACATCAGTTTGAGTTTTTGTTCATAACTTTTTCAATCGAACTGTAAAATATTAGACTATACAATTATTATTATTATTATTATTATTATTATTATTATTATTATTATATTATTATTATTATTATTATTATTATTATTATTATTATTATTATTATTAACATTATTATATTACTATTATTTTTAAATCCACGTCTGATTTTTAAATTAATCATCCAGGAAAGAGATGTCTAGCAGACCACTTAAAAATAGCACAAGACTGTAACACCAAGCCTAATACCCGCGGAACATAAGTATTAAACTACCATTAAATATTCCATAGTGCGTCAGACCCAGAATGTTCTTCACCTACTAGACGCCTTCTTGTTTTACATCCACAAGTGTTAATCACAGAGGTGATGGGGCCAGTATAGGGATGAATGTGATCAGCATATCGGGTCCCCAGCCGTTATAGATGGATTTCGCAATCTGGAGCCGATACATATTGTAGCGAACCAATCCGTCTCTATTTTGGGTGGGCATCGGTTCTACACTGGACAAAATTCCATTAGAAATTTTCTTCCCCCATAGGAACTGATACCAGTGCCAGTTCCGTAGCTCTGCATTCAAATCACCATGCCTTAAACTGCTCGACTGCAGCCCTTGACTATTATTATTATTATTATTATTATTATTATTATTATTATTATTATTATTATTACACAGAGCTGCAAATTTAATTTTTTTTTTCTGCGGCACAGGATTTAACAAGTCTCTAACCTAATTTTGGTATACTGAATTCAAATATGTTAACAGTTTTTTCGTATTACGTAAGGTTTTTTGCCATGTTGAATTAAATATTTATTACTTTCTGCATTTTAAGTAATTATCATTATCCTTTAAATTGTTGTAAAATTATTGAGGCTTGATACAATATCAATTGTGGAGCAAAAACTGTTTAAAATAGATAAAAATCTACTAACATACCTTAAGATCTCTATTTTATTCTCCGCTTAGCAAAAATAAACTGTGAGTTAATTTGAGTCTGTGCTCCTGCCGAGGATTTTCTCTTACCATACACCAACGATAGTAGGCAACCCTGAAGACATTCATCGAACCTGGTACCTTGTTTCCATCTCTTTTATGTCTTGATGTAATCTCCCATCACGTACTTCACTTAGTGCTCCTACATTATCTGGGAAATATTGAAGAGGTGGAGGAAGTGTAACTTCCAGCTCATATTACATGCCAGTGCCCTGAACTTTTCGCGGATGGTTTTTACAATTTACTCACATTTATCACCTTTTACATTACCCAGAAACTTCTCGATGACATCCTTGTATGATTCCTTGCAGTTTCACGTCAGACATGAAGTTTTTAAAAGTAACATCCCTAATAAGTTTGCGAATCTACGACCATCAAAAAGTCTTCCTTCACTTTTTCTTCCGATAGTAACATAATTTGCAAGCAATGTATTGGTAACAAGGGACCTTTCGTTCAAACGTTTAACACATTTCTTCATTAATCCTAGTTTTAAGCGGAAAGGAGGTAGCAATATATTTTTTTTTCGCGATTTATTACATTTTTGTCCCTGACACCGGGTGTTTTATATTGGCCAATTATTAACTTTCTGATATCTTTACCTGGCTCTGAAGTCCCATTCGCAAGAAAAAACACGGAAGTATAATGTACTCTTCTTGTTTCCCCAATAAAATACAACACACCTTGAGGTCACAGTACACATATCACTTGCGTTCATAATATTAATTCTATAATAATACACATGTTTGTATATGTTTAATTCATGGACATAGACTGAACTACTGGACCTGAAGCTAATTCATTCACAATATACAGAAGAACGCCCTTTAGACTTATTTTGCTGCTATCAATAAAATATACGCCAATCTATCTATTCATAAACTGTTCCTAGACGCAACTTCAAGCCAGGGATATAACAACAGTAGTTTACTTCTCCACTCTCTCATTACAAAATACTTTTCTAAATTTTTCTTCACGATGTCTACGCAATTAAAAACTTGTACGACGAGCTAAAAGATTGTCTTTTTTAAAATCTCGAACCTAAAAGTTCACTTTTCTCTTTTGTTAAAACCAAATCGTGCACCGGATCGTTTAATTTTTATATAAATAGGACGCGAATTGTTGTCTTTTGATTCTAGGGACAAACTGAAATAATAGTCTGTGCTGGAGGTGGAAGGAGTGCTGGTACTACTCTTTTGTAATTATGTTGGTGGTATTAGAATTGTAATATCTGGCCCATGTGCTGGCGGCTTATTGTTTCCGGAGATTTTCGCCGGAAACTGCGCAACGTAACCAGGAGAGAGTCCAGGATGAATCTACCCTCAATTAAAGTCAATGACAAACTAGTATGAATAAAATCCAGCGATTATATAGAAAATTGCATTATATATTAGTATGTTAATAAAAGTGTGGACCGCGCGCACTCATTTTTTGTGTTAAAAATATAATTGTGCAAAATCTGTACGCGATTCGCATAAATAATAGTAACAGTTCCATTATTAGGAATTTGACTTGACTTATTTGCATTAAAATACCTCATGCCGCAAAATCTTCGCAGGTCTATGATATTACAGATCGTGTCACTGTAAAGTCGGATAGCGTGTAGCATATAAAAATACTTGTAAGGCGAGAGATTAAACTGAGTGAATAGAATGGGATGAATTTTCCCATAATATTTTTGGGAGCTTCTACCAAAGTTATGTTATATAAACAGATTCACTTTTTAATGGACACATTATTCGATATAGTATTCAAATATTAATTCATTTTCTGTACAACTAGACCTACTTATCAGCCGTACAACTTTGATAAATGTCGAGAAATGATGATGCGTGCAAGCGACAGACGTACGATACAATTCTTATTATGTTTTTCGTACCATAAAATTCTATGTGTGTCCAAAGTAACCTTATTATTGGATTAAACATTACAACTGATTACATAATTTGCATCAATATGATATTATTTCATGATAAAACTCAAAAGCAAGTTTCGTGGTTGATAGAAGCGTTATATACATATATATACCACCAGAACAAGTGTAAGTGATTAATCATATGACTGGGCAACAACATGAAAGGTGCATTGCTATTTCCCTACAGAGATTATTCTTCAAATTCTCTAAAACAAGAAATATCCATTAACGTCAATATAATACTTCAAATAGGGTATGGGCATCAGCTCTGCCTAATGGATGTGTACTGTAACGGAGGTATGAGTTTATATATATATATATATATATATATATATATATATGGTATGATAAGAAAAATAAATTACAATGGATAACACGCTGAGGTACAGACTCAGAGTTCCGGGTTCGAATCCCGTCCAGCCATTTTTTTTCTTATCATACCATATGAAGCTTGCATTGCTCAATGTTAAATATTTAATTCTTCTTCTTCTTCTCCCTTCCAAGTATTAGGCCAAGGCCTGTTACGATCCTATAGAAAATTTTCCTTATGGGAAATTCTCGTATAAGACTTGAAAGCATAATAATAGTCCCTTCGATTGGTTGCTGGCCAAAGGAAGGCATAATTATAACATATATATATATATATACTTTTAATATTGTTATATTTTATTAAACTACCAACACACTCTTTAACCGTTCATAAATAAAGGGCGGAAAAATCTGCGTATGCAGTTACAGGTGTTAAGAATATAGTGTTTTTGACATTCATGTGTTTTAAAATTGATTGCTGAATATGAATTATTGTTGCTTGATTCAGTCTAACATTTGCAAAGTAGTTATTAAATATCTCAGCTATTTCATACAAATTTTTAATTCGTGTCATGTTCTCCCAATTGCAGTTTATAAGATTTAACTGCTCTTATTACATCTAGTTCCACAGAGTAGCTCATTGTTAGGTAGTATTTTTCATTCACGTGTCGGCACATCTCCTTTTAGTCCAAATTTTTTCCAAAGGATTTTATTCTAAAATACTCGTAATATTTTCTCCTCCCTTAAAAAATAAGCTATGTTTCACTTCTATATAACTGAAAGAATAACCGTTTTATATATAAAATGTTAACTATTTATGAGAAGTTGGGATGACAAGAGTGCGTTGCAGGGTAAATTGTTATGGCGCATAATACGTGATGTCGGGGAGCCGGTGCTCTAGTTGCAGTGTTCCTTGTCTCTAGTCCCGATGGTCACAGGTTTAAAACAGACCGGGATCGATTGATTTTCCGATTCGGATTGAGGGTCTTTCCACTTTTCAGCGGTTGCACTTTTACCAGCCGGCTGCTGGCCCTTCACATCCACATGTGTCAATCACAGAGGTAGATGATCAACAGCCAGTGTAGGGGTGACATGTGGTTAGCATGTCCCCCAGCCGTTATAGATGGTTCCTCAACCTGGAGCCGCTACTTATTGTAGCTACCCAATTGCCTCACGATGCAGGGTGGGCACCGGTCCCATACTGGCCGAAATACCATGAGAAAATGTCTTACCCCATGGAGACTCGAACCAGCGCAAGTCCCGTAGCTCTGCGCCAAGGCTTCCTACCTTAACCGCTCGGCTACGGCGCGGGACTCGATTGATTTTTAGGATGGAAATATCCAAGGACAAGTCCTCCAGTAGGGACTTTAGCCGTTGGTCCAGAGCCTGAATGATTACACTGGCCAACAAAATTTGAACTTTTTTATGTTACAAGGGAAGAAAATGTGTGTTTCTAACTTACTTTTTTGTGCTGATTTCAAATCTTTTTATGGAACTTTTCCATCACCCAGGGTTTTCGAGTAATCACATGAAAAACATTTTTCGTGTCTATACATTACAATTTATTATATCTTAGCTGAAATTATATTTGCTCACCCAAAATGTATGTGAATTGGATTTTCGGCTGTACTTCGCTTTAGGAATATCCCTCTTCAGTGTCCAGCAGTAGTCTGCTAACATATTTGGACACCATTTACCCTGATAGCGCCTTTCCATTTCCGCGATGTCCTGGTGGAAGCGCTCCCCGTGTTCGTCGCTCACAGCCCCTAGATTTTCAGGGAAGAAATCAAGATGGGAGTGCAGAAAGTGAATTTTCAAAGACATATTACATCCCATTATCTTGTAGTTCTCAATCATCTCATTGACAAGTTCTCTGTAGTTATCAGACCTGAAGTTCCCCAGAAAATTTGAGACAACATTTTTGAAAGATTGCCATGCAGCTGCTTCTTGCATATTTAACTTGTTCTGAAACTGCGTATCTTTCATCAGTTCCTTTATTTGAGGGCCAACAAATATCCCTTCTTTCAATTTAGCTTCACTGATCCTTGGAAATTTATTTTTGAGGAAGAGAAATGCACTGCCATCACGATCCATTGCTTTCACAAAATTTTTAATCAAGCCTAGTTTAATATGTAGTGGAGGCAATAAGATTTTTTCAGAACGTACAAGTGGTTGGTGAAGAACATTTTCTTGTCCTGGATTAAGTGACTCTCTCTTTGGCCAGTTCTTTTTAATATAATGATTACTTCTATCTCTGCTATTCCACTTGCACAAGAAGCAGCAAAATTTAGTATAGCCAAGCTGTAACCCAAGTAAGATGGCTATAACTTTCAAATCCCCACATATCTGCCAAGAAAAATTGTCATACTTTATAGCGGATAGTAAGAGCTTCATATTCTCGTAATTTTCCTTCATACCAACTGCATGGGCTAAAGGAATGGATGGATATATGTTTCCATTATGTAGTAACACTCCTTTCAAACTTGTTTTCGAGGAGTCTATGAATAAACGCCAATCCTCAGATTTATGCTCAACACCCAGTGACTGGAACAAATTCTCAACATCATTGCAGAAAACTAGGTCCTTCTCTTTAGAAAAGAAATCCTCAAATTCCTTTTGGCGATTGCGGAAAAAAGTTACTTTGGTGTCATCCTGCAGTAGCTTCCATCCTTTCAATCTTGAAGCAAGTAATTCTGCCTTGCTTTTACTTAAACCAAGATCCCGAACCAAATCATTTAAATCCTCCTGTGTTAGAAAGTGAGTTTCATTTATAGCATCATCTTCCGCAAAATCTGAATCATTCTGTAAATCCTGAACACCAGAAAGTTCTTCAATCATTGTTATGTGATCTGGTGGAATTGGTATGGGTAAACCTGGCCCATGAAGTACCGGTCGAATTGCTGAATCTAACATTGGATATTTAACGGTGTGTCTTGACTTGGAAGTTATTCCAGATATATTTGTCAAGCAGAAGTAGCAGTCTGTCAAATGATCCTTAGGTTCGCGCCATATCATTGGGACTGCGAAAGGCATATGCCAGGATCCTTTCAACCAGCCAGTTAATAGTGTTACACATTTGGTACAACAGATTTCCGGAGCCCATATCTTGTTCTGGTCTATTTTGTTGTTAAAATAACAGTGATAAGCTCTTCTTATTAGAGGAGTAAACTTTCGCTTCTGCGCTTTGAAAGTGAGCTCACCACACACGAAACAGAAGTTGTTTCTATCGTTAACACACTTTCGAGACATATTTCTTATACAAATACAATTTTACTCTTCTCTTTACAATACACTACTTAGTCTTTACAATACACTTCTATCACAATTCACTTGACTACGGAAGTGAGCACAGAATTAGCTTCTTTCTTTTAAGAAAGCTTCTATTCAACTGCGAACTTAAAACATACAATCACAGTTTTGTAGGAGAATGTCATTGTTGTAAGTTATGAATTCAAGGCAACAATCGCAAAACATTATAAGTCCATTGTTGGCACAATGAAATTAAATATAAATGTAAAATAATCCTTCTAATCATCATGTTATATACCAAAAATGCTAATAAATAGGAAAGTAATTATTTTCAAAATTACAAAAAAATGGTGGGTGATGGAAATTTCTGACTTCATTTTTGGAATCAGCAGATGAAAATACATAAGAATCACCCAAAATCTTTTATGTAACAAAATCACTGTTGACCAGTGTTATAGTCTAGTAAAAAAACAGCAGGCCTGAATAAAAAAAGGCCTCAGCGCAATATTTAAACAGCCTTCTTCCATCCAGGTAATACCTGATTTGTCTTCGAAATGTCTCATTGAGGCGATGTGCTAACCAAATGTCACTCGTTGACAGTTGTAGGTAAATAAGCATAACTAAATTAGCTTGGATAAGAAACTCCCGCTAGGGAACACCCGTGTTCCCACGCGGGATGTTTGGTGAATATACATACGTAATATGTCACGGAGCACGCAATAGCATAGTTGGTTAAAGCAATATATTACAAGCAGGAAGGTCGAGGGTTCGATCCCCGGTGGAGAATTTTAAACTGTCCTAAACCTTGTGCCGGCACCATGACCCTGTGATCGACTTACTCTCTAACGGAAATGAGTACCAGGCGTATGTTTTGAGGGTAAAGGTGGCCATCACGCAGGGCTGACATCTCATGCTGATTGTCTAAAAAAATTGGATATGTAACCACATACCAACTCAAAGACTTCTTCATCTTCACTTCACGGGCTGGGCAAAAATTTCCTGTTCCGCCTCACAGTTGTTCTGTCCATCTTTTCACTGGCCTTCCTACATTCCTTGAACCTCTTGGCTTGTATTTGAATGCTGCTCTTGGTAATCTTGTTACATTAATTATTTCCACATGTGTAAACTCAAAGGCAAGGCCTATAATTGGGGAATTCATCTTTTAGGGGCATGCCTTAACGTAATTGGTTAAGAAAGTATGCTACAGAACGGAAGGTCGACGGTT
Organism: Diploptera punctata; assembly: GCA_030220185.1. NCBI lineage: Eukaryota > Metazoa > Arthropoda > Insecta > Blattodea > Blaberidae > Diploptera > Diploptera punctata. Next base: position 27,052 of record JASPKZ010010054.1, on the reverse strand, counting down.
TGATTATCGGTGCAATCTGGATTTTTAAACTCGCCTAAACTTTCTGGTGATACAGAGACCTTGCGTCGAATCAGCATCTAACTGTTCTGGGTGTGAAGTCAGACATCACTCAGGGCGGACAACCCGGCTGACATATCTTGCCGAATGTCTACAAGGACGGAAGCCTTAACCTTCTTCTACCCCAAGTGCCTTCCAAGATTACCTTACTTTTAACTTTTTACACTTATCCAAAACATATAATGGTTCAAGTACTGTAGTTGAAAACATAAGTTTCTTCGGTCTGTTCACAAGGTAATATTCTTTACCTTAACTACTTGCATGTGATTGCAAAACGTGAACACATTAACAGTTATTGTCGCTATTTCCTTCCCACAGATAAGTGTGAACTAGAGATGTAATAGGTACGTCTTTTGTTTGATTTCTACTGGAACTTTTTTAAATTTACGGAGATGTATATTTTGAAAAAAAAATAATAAAAGAGTGGAATTAATTATGCTCTTTGGACTCTTAAATGGCTTACGCTGCCTAAACCATAAGAAATTCACAAAATTAATGTACACAGAATTGAATATCTCAAAACGCTCTACACACAAATCCGCGACAGCATATGTTTATCTCTTACGGATAACTCACAATAACAATTTTTGTCTTTAATTGACACCAAGAGAATAATACCCACTCGGGTAAACCTTTCATCTTTATTATTAGCTTTAGAAGCACTTGGGACAGAAAACCTAGAATTAAAAAGAAATACTGAATGGTTTAATCACGACATTAAAAAATTAGTAGAAGAAAAAAGAAAGCACGGACGAAATGGTTATCAGATCACTCAACAACATCTCGAAATGAATATATCACTTTAAAACATAAAACATAGGTGGACGTGAGAAGACCAAAGATGAGTACTGGGATAATATATGCTCGAATATAGATCATTCGATTGGATATGCTAGATCTAAAGAAGCTTGGAAAACATTACTAATATCAGGAATCTGAAAGAAAGAAGATAAATATTCAGTTGATAAGACCATCAGAATGGACGCAACATTATAAAGGTTTACTTCAAGAAAATAGAAATGAGTTTCAACTTCAAGATACGGATGTAGGACATATATTTGACACTCCAGAGATAACAGAAGATGAAGTAAAAAGAGCTTTGAAAGAGGTAAAAAAATGGGAGACACCAGGACCAGGAAATATTCACACGGAACACCTGAAACATGGAGGAGATATTTTAGTAATATTTTTAACAAAACGTTTAATAAAATTGGAGACGATATCCCAGAAGACTGGAATTTATCATATATTACTCCCATTTAAAAAAAAAGTGATACAAAACTGTGTTCCAATTATAGAGGTATAAGCGTTTTACCTTCAACAGCTAGGATTTATAGTAAAATTATAAATTTTAAACTTAAGGAGGTAAAATATAACTGAAGAGAAAAACAATATGGATTATGGTGTGGAAGATCATGTATTGATAATATTTTCTGTATTAGACAATTACAAGAGAATACTCTAGCCAAAAATAAAGAACTACATATGACCTTTATTAATTTAGAGATGGCATATGGTAGTGTGCCCCGACAATGGTTATTGACTGCAATGAGAAATATGAATATAAGTGATAAATGGATTAATATTGTTAGGAGGATCTATAGTAATACAACAGCTAAAGTAAAAGTACAGAATAATTTAACAGAAGAATTCACAGTGAATAAAGGCCTTAAGCAGGGATGCAGTTTGTCATCAATTCTTTTTAACATTTATTTAGACCAGGCTCTTAACTTATGGTATAAAAATGTTCTGAAATGAGTATTCCTATAGGAGGGAAAGTGCTGCATTCATTGTTGTTTACAGATATCAAATAATTTTTGCAGGGGATGAAGATGATATGAAATATATGATAAATAAACTAATGGAAGTACATAAATTTATGGAAAACAGAATATATGTGTTTGGGAAAGGAAGTGGATGACCTCATACCTGAACAGGTAAAATAAAAAAGTGTGAATTTTTTTAATATCTTGGGTCAATAATTACAAGTTTAGGTACCTGTGAGAGAGATATACAGACGAAAATTGCAATGGCAAAAAATGCAACAGAAAATTACATGGTATAATTTGCAACAAAAAATCACAAAGGGAATTGAAATGAAAATTTATGAGAGCATAATACAGAATATTTTGTCATATGGAAGTGAAACTTGGTCTTTGACGGAAGTACAAAAAAATATAATTAGAACAGTTGAATTTGATAATTTTAGAAGAAGCCTCCAAAAAATAAGACAGGATAAAATAAGAAATGAATTCCTTTGGAGAGAAATGAATGTCACCACATCGGTTGTTAAGAGGATTGAAAATAAAATGCATAAATGGTATGGCCATGTACAAAGAATGGAAAATGAAAGATGGCCAAAAAATATATACCAATGGTCACCCCCAGGAAGAAATAAACGTGGCAGACCAAGATGGAAATGGAAAACCTACATCAGAACTATAATGGATGATAGGAATTTGGAAGAGGGAGATTGGAATGATAGAGATAAATGGAAACTGAAGAGGGCAAACCTATAAATAGGGGAAACCCGAAGAAGAAGAGAAGAAGAAGAAGAAGAAGAAGAAGAATATATTACTTTTTGTCACTAGACAGTCACGGGATTTCGAGCACTATAATGTATAATTAAGATATTCATAGTTACATGTTGTAATTACCCTTCACGCATATGGAGCAGTGAATACTTTGGATCTATAAGTAAATGGTATCTTTTCGTCTCAAAAATTGTAATAATTTCATGCGGAGATGTGTTCAAAACTGAACAATGTACATTAGATATACAATATAATTATGAGGTCCTATAACAAATATTCTCCAAACTGTGTACAATATTCTGAAATACATTTACAGGAAATGCGTGTAATTTGATATGTTCTCGTTCGTGTCTGTGACATAGTTCGCTTGACACTGACTTAGCTATGAGAGTATACATACTGTTGACGCCTCAGGTTGGCTGCCTTGAGTGGTTGGCGGGAGTTGTCAATGTTGGCCAACCTGAGTCCTCTCGTGGTTTGAACCGTGTGGCGTACGCACGCTTCCTTGTGCTTGTGGCGCTCGTAAGTAGCGGTCGTGTCTTGTGCTTGTGGCGCTCGTAAGTAGCGGTCGTGTCTTGTGCTTGTGGAGCTCCTAGAGAGCGGTCGTGTGTGTGTGCGTCTCGTAGATGTCGGACGTGTTTAGTGGTGCACCTCTGCACATAGTGTTTAAGCATCTACACGAGCACATAAGTAACTGTGAGTGATAAATTAAGGCTGAAATCAATAGCCACACATTATAAGCATTATTAAGTGAATTAGAAGAGTGACGCTCTGTGTAAGTACTTTGTGAGAGAACTGAAAGCGACGAGAGCACGTGGTAAACTTACTGAACAAGACTTGAGCACGTGCAACCTTAATGTATTATTACTTGTTTAAATATAGTCTTATCTTCATATGTGTAGTTATTTGTGTCACAGCATTTCCTAAAATACAGTCCACTTTCCAGAGAGAAGAACTTTATCGCTATTTACAGGTTAGAAATAAAGCTCAGTGAACGATTACCTGTATGTGTAGTAGGTATTTATTATTATTCTGCTACACATACTATGTTTCACCTTTCTTTACAGTTCTCCAGATCCCTTGCCCTGGTCAATAGTGTCGCAGTTGAAATCCGCGCGTGAAAATGCACACAATTTTTATTCACAGTTCTCCTTTTTTCAGACTTCAGTTAAATTAGGACTACGTCTTGAATCGGCTTCCAAAATAAGTTATACTACATATACACCATGAAAAATCCATTGGTTCTGAATACATTCCTCGTTTTATTTCAATGGCATAATATCCAGTTTCGTTGGGAAAAGTTGAAATTTGCTGCCGCTACAGGTATTTTTAAATTTTTGTTTAGTTTTAACCTCACTCGTAATGATCAGATTTTGATTGCTAATGAACTGGACTCTAATTTTGTTAATTTAATGCTAGAGACCTATTTCGAATTTGTTTCCGAAAAAAACAACAAAAATTGCGGACACTAGATTGTTAACAGACATATACAAGGTATCTTATAGGTGATAGCGCAAACGGAAACCGTAGAAAGTGCATTATAATAGAAGCAAAGAAGTCTCAGTAAACATGGGTTCGCAAGAGAATTGTTTCGGAGTAATTGGCGAATGTTTGGTTATGATCCGCCACTACTCACATTGTTTGTACACGAGTACTTGGTATTCCTTCATTTCATACACATAAGTCTCATAGTCCTATAAAATAAAAATAAAACAATTTAAACTTCATTATACACCTCGCTAGACATTGGTGCTTTTCATATTGAAGGTGTTTCTGTTATACTGACTGTGAACCAGAAAGTTAATGTCTTACATCGTACAGTACAATCAAGGCCGTTTAAGGAAGTTTCTAAATGTCGTCCTTGACTCTATATTCAAAAATGTACTCGACTCCGCATTGAGTTTTTAGTTCTCTGAAACACTCCTGGATGCTATTAAAATTCTTTGCAAGCACGTAAAATCCTCTGCTCCAATTCTAGAACTGTGTCACCGGGAGTGCTGTACACTATGCTTTTGAAGTGACAACATGTACATAAATCAGATAGGAATTAAATCGGGTGAACTTAGAGGCCAAGGTACCGTCTCAACTTATCCATCTATCAGTGCGTGTTCGACGTTGTCTAACCGTAGCAGCAAAATATTCCGTTGAACCACCATGAATTAATCACATATTCTGACATTGCTGAAGGAGAACATCCTCAAACAATCCTGGAAGATGATGCCGCAGAAAAATAGGTACCCTATATCCATAGTTTCCATGGAAGAATGTATGATCCAATGAGGAATGAATGTATGAACCCAACGTTCAGAAGTACATTTTGCTGACGTGATGACTCATCAACAGAATTTGGATCTACGTCATTCCAGACATTAATACCGGTACTATAACAATTTAAAATACCGTATTGAGTAACCCCCGCTTCATTGGTAAATAAAATGGTACTGTACTTGCAAAATGATGGTTCTGTAGAGCTGTTATTCATTATGACTGAAATTCACTCTAGGACCAAAGTCCGGAGCACTTAACACCCGTTGGATGTGTTAACGGTAAAGTGAATTGCGATGCATATGTCTCTATATACTCCGTGACGTAGTCCACGAACTTGTGTCGCTATTCTCATTCTCGAAGTTTCTGGAGATGGTCTGCTGTTTTCAATACCATATCCTTCAAGCGTTAATACTTGCAGCCCTACTTGCCCTCCTACAATGTGTAAAACTCACATTTTCTCTCAGGCGCTAATATACCCTTGTCAAAGTGAGATTTTTGTTGTGGTTTTAACCAGGGTACTGTTCTTGGTACAACCGTGGAGCCTTCTATGTTAATCCTACAATAAAATGAAATGCATATCTGCATACTCGTGTAAAGTTGTTCTATGTTGAGTACTACAGCGCAACGGACGTGCTTCATACCTCTTCAGGCTGTATTCTATATAGTTATGTTGGTTTGATTACAACTCCACCTATCGGCAATATTCTGTTGTGTAATCACATAAAAACCTCAGACCGCTTCTAGCACTCAAGGAGAGAAACTTATGACGTTTAAACACAATGTGGTCAATGGCGGATTGTAACCATACATTCGCACATTATCGCAACAATTCGTTTGTGGGCCATAGTTCACTGATATTATTTTCGTTCTATAATAAATAATTGTACTGTCCACTGTTTTAGTTTGCGCGATCACTCATGTAACCTGTATATATATATATCGCCTACCTAAAACCTGTTCGTTCTCCATTTCGCCGAAAAAATGGTAATATTGTAAATTAGATAGTATCCTAAACTTAATTGAATTATCTCCTGAAAAATTTAAAAAAAAGCTAATAATGAGTCACAACTACCTGGTTTAATACAGGCGACATATATATATATATATATATAGTTTGGACATTTTCCGTATCTATCAATAGGATCGAATAAGATTTGTGATTAAAAAAATATATTTTCATCCGTACACAAATCAATAGCTTAATCCCTAAAAATAACTAATAACTAAACATTCCGATATTCATACAAATTGAACAACAGTTCCAGTTTAAGAGATACGAGGATCGAGTTGAAAAAAAAGTTTTTAATATTAAACATGTTAGTGTTAAAAATTACTTGATATTATCCTTTATAGTGATACTTATAAAGTAAAGCGATCTCGCTATAGGCTTTAGGAGTCTCTTGGGGTAGTAGGAGGCAAAGACTCCCGATTTTTTATAAAAATGGCATTTCATGTTAGGCGGGTTGTCAACCTTGTGTTACGGTCCCTTTTCCATTCAGAACAACAATTGGTACTTAATTTAGCTAGAGGCTGAACCTACTCCAGGACCGTGGTGCCGCCAGAAGGTTTGGATCAATTTAAAAATCTTGACACCATCGGGACTAATCCACTTATATAGTGAAAAATTCTATTAACTTTTCTCTTTTAGCTTAGTTGAATGATAACTAATCACTTTTTTAGTCTATGGGTCACAAGAAACACACATTTCAAACCACTGGCTTGAGTAAATTATCTGTATTTTACGTGACAACTGGCAGAACATTTGCATGTCAGTAAATAATGGATGAGCATTTAGGTGGGAAATCGGTGACTGCAGTGTGGTTTCGAAATAGAAGGACGGAGTGTAAAAAAATGTAAAGAATGCACGTTGCAGATAAAGAGCGCAATATAAAACGGCAGTTTTCTGGAACTAGATGTGATTTACAGTAATGGCTGGACCATGTTTCCTGATACCCATTGAACCACTGCCCTCCTATATAATAGAATTCTTTTTATATCTCTTTGCTTTCAGAAGCGAGAATTCGCTTAAAAAAGAAAGTGCATAGAAATCAATTCTCCTCACAAACTTTCAGGATCGCTTTAATATCTCCATGAGCCAACAGCTACGTATTTTCTGTACTTAAAACGTTTCCGCCGAGATTACAGTGGGTATTCTTCACAATACGATTATCCTATAATGTTTGTACTTCACATCTTATTCTAAATTTAAAAAAAAATATAAGATTTAACCACTAGCAATAATGTCAAAAAGATAAACTCACGGTAATACTCAGGTACTATAGTGTTTGACTTAGGTTGTCTCATAAGTACAGACCGGATGTTAGGGAAAATGCCTATAGTTACTTATTATAGATATTGTAAAAATGACTTCATGTAAGTTCATATCAACGACTCTTAGAGTTGTTTTCTATGAAGTTAATTTTTCCTATATATGCCTATTTCAGCTTATAATACCTATAAATGCCTATTTGCATTTTTTTTAAATTAACTCAGTATTTCAATTATATCCATTGAAATGGACAAACTTCATGGCACAAATCATTTCATGCAAGTTCTCAAGTGTTCTTTTTATAATTTATCTTAGAATATTTTAGCATAAGGGTGGCAATACCCCAATAACTCAGCAGGTAGATGGTTTTCCCCTCAATGCACTCCCGTTAGGTAAATATAGTATTTTTTCACCTCATGCATTCCCGTTAAGCGAAATAGCTGTAAGCTATGTCCCATTGTATTATGCTCCGACTCAAAAGCTTGGAGAAACATTATTTGCTTCTTTTCAATACAAACATTGCTGAGTGACAAAGAGGGTAGATGGCTCAAGCTTTCTTTCTCTGTCTCATACCTGGTGCTGAAACCGGCAATATTATTTTTGATGTTGGTAATATTGAATTCAGTCAGAAGTCCTCTTTCAGAGACAGGTGATTCAAGGACAAAGAGATGTGGCAAGTGTATTTCTTTTTACCTTTAGAACAGTTTTTTAAGGTACCTAAAGAGCGGACAACAGTAAAATACTAACTGACCAATTTCGTGAAAGAATTTGGCGCGGAAATATTTTCAAGTGACGGTTCTGCTCTTTGTAAAAGGCAAAACAAATTCCAAAAGCATCTCTGATATCTTCACATGCTATTGATAGCATATGTTTATATTCTTAACGTAAGACTGTAAAACGTTGTTGTCCATTTTTTGTAAGAGCTTATTTTGAATTATTAGTGCCTATATTAATGATTTTTAGTGTCATTTTGCCTGTCTATTTTGGATTCATTAAGTGCCTAACATCCGGACTCTACTCATAAGTAATGCCGATTTTTAGTTAATGTTCTGTGTCTGGTGGAATTTTGGACATGTGGCTGGAAGTTTGTTCCAAACGGGCGTGCAGTCGATGCGGATTATTAATCTCAACATGTTGAACGGGCACATGGAATTTTGAGGGTCGCGGGGTCGAACTGGACCGATCCCATCTGCACGATCAACCACGACAAAAATCATGAATGGAAGGAATTAAGCTGCTACCACTTCCAGCATATATTATAACCTCTGATTTTGTGCCCTCAGATTACTCTCTATTTCGATCCAGGACCCGTACCTTGAGTGAAATTTCGAAAGTATTTATAAACTGAAGCTGTGGAAGTAGTTCTCAATGAATTCTTCACATAAAAATCCGAGACTGGTATCGTTATGGGATATAAAAACCTCGCTGGAAGGTAGCTCATGACCATAGAATCTCATAGTTTCTACTTTGAAGAGTAGTTTAATGCACTGTCAGGAATGATTCCAAACATAATTTTTTAAAGAAACATTACTTATGAGACAGTGTCTTCATTTCACAATTGTTTTGAACTTAACAGAAAATATATAAACAAATTATAACTTCGATAGAAGTAGTAGATGTAAATATGTTATTTATTATTATTGTCAGCATTATCTACTTGGTTAGGCCTATTGGCACGATTCGATATCAGAAAGTTTTAATGCAAAATACCCACTTTCTTGTAATCTTCCATCAGTTCTATTTCCTTCTAGCTTATACTGTAATAATAACTTAGGGAGTATATTATTTTACATCTTGTTTAATAGGCCCATGACATACCCATTTATTTTATGGCATTCAATTTTTTGTTAAATAAAAAATAATTCTTACCTAATAATGACATTTTTTAACTCATCTGCAAGTGTATAATCGGCGGTTTATCTTAAAATTTTCATCTCTGAAATTTCTAATATTATTCTGTCTGATTGTTAACGACCCGATTCTCAATGTCATATCACTGCAGGCACTGCCATCATGTTGTTAATATATTTATAATAACGATACGATATAAATTTATATTTATTTTTACTTTTACTTATTCAACTAAATGCAAAAACACATCATTTATTTAGGTGTAGCAGAGCACGCCTGGTATGAGCTAGTCTAATATATTCAAATGAATGTTTCTTTCTCTGTTTGTTCGTACTTTATGCGCGACCATACCGTTGATCCGATTGTGATGGGCATTTTTGCAAAATGTTCAGGAGATTCTCGGGACGAACAGAGGCTATCCCCTAAGAGATTTGTGATACTCAACTCCTACACCCTTAAAAATCGCCCTTTGTAGTGGAAAAGTGAAAAGAGTAGCTCTTTGCGCGCTGAAATGGCTTACGCTGCCTAAACCATAACAAATTCACAAAATTAATGTACACATAATTGAATGCCTCAAAACGCTCTACAAAAAAAGTCCGCGACAGCATATGTTTATCTCTTACGGATAACTCACAATAACCATTTTTGTCTTTCATTCATGTCAAGAAGATCGACACAAGTATGTAGATTTCTGTGCAAGCATAGCAGCACATGACGGATATTCTTTTACGGATAACTCACAATAACGAATTTTGTCTTTTAGCTCATTTATGCCAAGAAGATCGAGATAAGTAGATTCCCGGGAACACCGGGTAATCAGCACGGGAAATCTTAAAATAATTACGATATACATTTATAATTATTTTCCAACTAATCATAAGAAGTACATTAACTTTTGTATTTCATCTCATTTATGCCAAGAAGATCGGGATGAGTCGATTCCCGGATTACGCCGTGTAAACAGCACGGGGTATCTAAAAATATAAATTTATAATTATTATTCAATTTACTTATACGCCGGGTATTAGCAAGTTATATATAGTGTCTGACCATATACCTATTTATTTTTAATTATGTTTACTACCAGCCCCAAATTCTTAGTGTTACTCTAAATAATATTCATATTGGCCCTTAGTTTCTCCTCGCTATGCCCTAATAGGTATAATACTACATTATCAACATGAAATAACAGCTTATTAATAATTTTTCTAACATTGTCAATTTTAATAATAATAATAATAATAATAATAATAATAATGATGATGATGATAACAGGGCATGACTGCCTAGGTAAACACCTACATCTCATCGGCCTGCTATCAACTCAATAGTGTATCCTCTTAAATACTATGGGAGATCTTGATGCTGATCACATCCGAACTAGCCAATCCCTAACAACCAGCAATTTCGTAGACAGGTACTGGGAGGTCAGGGAAAATATGACGAACCTTTTATAAGTTTCTTCTTATTGTTTGTTATTATTATTGTTTGCTTTCTTCAGTCATTGTTGGCTAACTACAAGTATCAAAGTTCACTGTATTTAAAGAAAGAAAGAAAGAAATAATAATAATAGGTCTTATTAATTTTCTAACTGGCACAAAAGAGTAGGGTGAGTGTGGGAAAACAGTGGTCGGATGCTTTTGAAATTCACAATGGGTTAAAGCAAGGGGATGCAGTATCTCCTCTACTAAACATTTTTGTATTAGAGCAGGGCCGCCCAAACTTTTTAATGGGCCGGGTCAATAACTGATTGTGCAATTGATCGCGGGCCGGAACAACTTCTTGGCAACAGCAATCAGACACTTTTTCACAAATTCGCCATCAGAAAACGGTTGTCCGTTTTCAGCAATTAGTTTCGAAACTTCATAACTCGCTTCGGTAACATTTCTTTGTCTTACACCACCACCCTGAATTAATAACTGCTGTTGTGCTGTAACTTTAGAAAAGAGCTCGTTCGCTTTTTCAATACGCTCATCTCCATTAAATTTATCAAAATGGCTATGCTTTATTTGGTAGTCTTTTAATGTTATATTCTTTCACAATTGCAATAACATCGTTACAAATAACACATAACACTTTGTTTCGATGCTCCTTCACAAAGTACTTGTTGGTCCAGGATTAGTTAAACTCCCTACACTCGGAATCAACTTTGCATTTTTTAAGTATTTTCTCACTTTAACACTATTTTTACAACTAGTCCGTGCACAGGCTACTGTTTGATTGACAATACAACAAGCGAAACAATTAATGTTCAAAGTTTGGAGTGGGGAAGAAAAGGTAAATAAGGGATGAATCATCTCTATTACTTTGTCAAGAGAAGCGGTGACACCTCAAATCCACATTCCAGAGAGATGAATTTTACACAGGGATGTACAAACTATATAGATATTACATTTTAAGATCTAAATTTAAATGTAAAATTAACTTGTTCATTTCATTCCTTACGCGGGCCATACGAAAAGCCATGGCGGGCCGGATGTGGCCCGCGGGCCGTAGTTTGGACGGCTCTTTATTAGAGCATGGCATCACATCTTTAGAGGATGAAGAAGGCCTACAAGTTAATGGCATTAATAAGCTGTTAGTTTATGTTGATGATGTAGTATTATTAGGCGATAGCGAGGGGATACAAAGGTCAACACGCACACTCTATTGAGTAATTCTATGAACTTGGGACTGGAAGTAAACATAAATTAAACTAAATATATGTTCACATACAGAAATGTATTATATAAAGGAAATGGATAGTTAATGACAAATGATGGAATTTTTGAAGAAGTAGATGAATTGAAATACCTAGGAACAATAATTACAAATAGAATAAGATGGACAAATAAATTAAACATAGGCTCAATTCTGGAAATGCGTGCTATTATGCATTACAAGGACTCTTGTCGTCCCAACTTCTCTCAAAAAACGTTAAACTGAAAATATATAAAACTGCTATTTCCCCAATTATATTATATGGATGCGAAACATGGACTCTTACTTAAAAGTAGGTGAAAATATTACCTGTATTTGAGAAAAAAGTTCTTAGGAAAATATATTGACGAACAGACAGGCAAATGGAGAAGACTTCATAACATGTTAGGCCTATATGATATTTATAGGGAACCATATGTGATAAGAACAGTTAAGTCTTGTAGGACATGTGGCACTAATGGGACATGAAAGAGAGGCACGGAAGCTTCTGTAGGAAAATGCCAGTTTGTACACCAAAAAAAACAATAACCATGATACGAGGGAAGTAGATTTTGCAGGAGATATTTGGAAAACATTAGCTCAAGATAGAGATGCATGGAGAGCTTATTATCGCGCAGCCATGAACCTATGGGTTTCGATAGTGAGTTAATTCAGTTAGTTAATAATAATAGTAATAATAATAGGTTAATAATAATAATAATAATAATAATAATAATAATAATAATAATGTGGTCTCGAGGTGGCGTGCTGCCTTGTCACGCAGCAGTCCCGGATTCGATCTCCGGTAGGGACAGTTTCCAGGGTGAGGTTTTTATCGGGGTTTTTCCTCACCTGTAAGTCAAATGTCAGGAAACTTTAAGGTCCAAACGGTCCTCGAACATCATATGACCATTACAATCATCATAATTCATATTCATCTTAGATTAAGCTTAGGATTAAGAACTCTCCTGGAGCACCAGTATCATCATCACCACCCATCATATCATCGGGGCAACGTAACCCCGCCTTCCAGGCGCCCCAACCTCAGATGTGGGTTACAATTATGCCAATGCCAGGAGAGAGAACACCAGAAATGTCCTAAAAGGACAATCTGGGGCATTAAAAATGATTATTGTCATTATTATTAAACAATATTATTAAAATTGATCATTTTTAAATGCCAAAGGAGGAAATTCAGCCGAAAACGAGAAAAATGGGAAGGTAAAAAATATTTATTATATTGAATCCCTATGAAAAAAATTAATGGATAATTTTTTGGTGCAAAATATTATAAGGCGCTGAATTCTATAGGCTACTTTAACCAAGTTACCTGCAAAAAAATATTCTGCAGAAATATAGTTTCATCGCTGAGCAGCAAAGAAATCAAGACGAGAAAATAAAATAAAAATGAAAGAATTAGAAATATTATGAAATTTGATAAGAATATTTTCGGAGGTGATACATACAAGACTTAAATATATAAATTTTTGGCACGTCCATGTCTCAGTTATGACAGCGAAGCCTGGACCATTAGATTCCGAGTCGAACGTTGCGGATAGTTGCAGGTATGAGATTTCTAGGAAAAACTTCTAGTAATAAATAAATGGGTAAAAACTATTTGCTTATATTATCTTAGATGTAAGAAGTATCTATAAACTGGTACAAGTGTTCATTATTAGCAGCGGAATATATTATGCAATAATTATGATATTAATAAAACAAATAAAATTAATTTACTAGTAAATATATTTATTAGGCCTAAGAACAAAATAAAATGATTGCCATATTTTTATGTTATTTCAAAGTTCTGATTAAAATTCCGATAATTTTTCGCGGACTTTGAAAAGCTGAACGGGGACAAAGTATGCAAATTAAATTTAAATAGCCAATTTTAGGTTCAAGAAACACAATACTGTATATACGTACTAATGGGTAAACAGGCGTAAAGTTCGTTACTCACGAGAAGAGTAGCGGAGACTGAAAAAGATTTACTATTATATGAACAAGTGAATCTCTATGTTTAGCAACTAACGGAAACGTTCGCCTCCATAAGTAATTTCTTAATTTGTTATCCTTGCACTATTTGTTAAATACAGTTAGGTTTGTTAGTAACGGCACTAATAGGGAAGGATACCCCCTTGTAGTGTTGTTTACACTCACCAACGGCTAGCCTTTCTTTGAGTAACTAGTCATGGTAAGTGTACAGATAGCAGTGGAAAGAAAACTTAAAAAAATGTAGCAAACTTAATTTTATTTAAACTTATATCTCATTTTGATACGTTAGCCAACATATCAATAAACTATGGCAACCTTAATAATTTTACAAGTAAATAAGCAATGACAGTGTTAACAATAATACAATTTATATGGACATGAATGAGAAGTTAACATCACCAATACAAATTGTATTACATAACCAAATAAAAAATGTTTCAGGTTAAAAAATGTATTTTTAATTGTTTTGATATAATTTGACTTTTATTTTGTCAAATAGCAGTAGCTGTTCTGCTGTTTGAGACGACATTCATTTGTTTCGTTGTTAAAAGTAATGATATATACATGCATAAGGACTTTATTAAACTAAAAGTAGGATACATACAATGTTATTTACTAATATGGATCGCACGGGCAGTAAGCCGTACGTGCTGTTGACAGTCCGTTACAATAAGTTGATGTTTGATAATAATATACTTAAAAAAAAGAAAACAATAATATTACAATTAGATATCAATACAATTACATTATACATAAATTTAGTTATGTAGAATTATTAAGTATTAATGGTATTGCAATTTGTTAAGATATATATTTATTCCTGGATAAGTGTTGTTCTTATTTTCCGCGTTTTGTCCAGACATGTATCCACGTTTATCCAATTTTCTGGGTTTACCATGCCAATCTTTCACGATTTGAATTTAGAAATATATCCGGTAATAACTGATGCCTCCAATATTCTAAATCGTCACATTTTCCTAATATATGTATCTCGTCTTCAAAACTCCAGCACATTGGACGCATATCGTGATCATCGCTAATTTTTAAAAATTGCATGCCCCTAACTTGAACCAAGCAAGCCCTGATCTCTCTTTGAATCCTAGATTGAGTATATAAGATTCTTTTCCCCAAACGTGTTTTAGGTCTCTTTGTAAAAATAGTGATCGTTTTCCCGCACATTCGGCCAAAATATTTTCTCTGTTTATATGTAAGTACCTACTTCTTCTTTTTGTCCACACATTCTTGCGATTTTCAGTTCCTTTTTCCCATACCCAACCCATCCCAATCTTTTGGAGTTCTCTCCTAACCTCGTTTGCCCAGAATTTCCCATTTGTGTTCCTAATTTGCTGGTCGTAACAAATTGCTCTGAGCATTGTTTGTTCACCTTGGATTAGCCGCAACCAGTACTTGAGTACACGAATTTTGCAATTTATGTCGTCCTGAAATGACCCAAATTCATATAAAATTCCACAGTTAGAAACGGCCTTACTAAGTCCTGTAATATATTTTAGAAATGCGTATATACCTCATTTAGTATTTCCGTTCTTTGAAAACCCCAAATCTCACTACCATAGTGCATTACTGGCCTCACTATCGCTCCATGCATTTCTCTAACGCACTAACTGGAATATCGGGCACTCTACCCAGAATACTGAGAATACTATGATACAAGTGGCTGACTAGAAATTGATCAGTAAGTTAATGTTATTACTAGTATATATTTGGGATGTATTGCTTTTATTGAAATAGTGCTGATAACCCCAACATTCCAAAGAGCGTGTTTAATGGTACCAGTTGCTCAATAGATTATGTACAATATATGTTAATATTTGTATAATGTAATAACATTCGTTATGTTAAAGTAAAAGGAAAACAATCTGCTTGTGTCCGGCTTAATGCCAGCACTAAAGATGACATCAGATGAAGTCCATATTACTGAAGGTCTGTAATATGATGCTGGATGACAAGGTCTGTCACAACATCTAAATGGATGATATGAGTATGGAGAAGTGGTGGAATTAAGTTTTGGCACGGGAAAATGAGATGAATCCCGAGAAAAATCTGTTGTTGCAATTCGTCAACCACGAACGCCAGTAAAAATTGATCGCGATGCGAATTCGAGATGGCGCCACGGAACCGTCAAAATAAGATATAATATGAAATAAAATTATGTACATTGCCATGATTGAAAATGTTTTACTAATTTGTTTCGAAATTCCGATCGAATTGTATCTGAAACAGTAGGCATCTCAACTTATCCATAAAATACAATTTTACATCCTAAGTCTACTTAGCATATTTCTTGAAACTAAATTGCTGAGATGTTATTGAATGTGTTATTCTTAATATGTCGACTGTACGTCTACATGTACACTCCACGCAATTTACACTGCTTTGCTAATTAGTTGGCTTGTGCAGTATGTTTGTTTCCTCTGAACAAAGTAATACATGGTCTGGTTAAAATTACAGTGGATAAGTCATATTTCTTTTGTTTTCCAGATACTAACATATCTCAAAAGGTACTGTAATGAGCTCGGGAACAAGATATTATACAGTAATTGTATCACTACTGAGAGCAGAAATAAGAAACTCCGCATTTTAAGCACCGAAGAAATGTAGCAAGAACCAAGAATGTTTACGTTATTTACAATTCTCAATCTGAAGCACTTAAGAAAAAAGATATTCTGGCAATACTTCATATTTCATGGACATCTTAATATCACTGCATATTTAAGCATTTAGCGGTATTTTAACATATATTTGATATTGATTTTATTTATTTTCTGAACTTTCCAAACATGAATAGAAAATAATTTTTTTGAAAAAATATATGGGAAGGTTGAATTAGAAGAAGTTAATAATGGAATGGAAGGATGTGTAATTCCAGCCCCTACCTTTATTACTTTGGTTTGATAGTGCCAATGAACTAGTTATTGTAACAGCGAATCAGAGACCGAGTCTGTGTTGTTTTATTGCAATTATTTTTATGTGAATGATTAATGATTAACCAGTAACTGATTACGTTCTGGTTTAAATTCTTGAAAAAAAAGCCTAATTATAATTAAGAATTTTCTAACCTATAGTTTTATAATTATAGCCTATTATAAATAAATAATCTTTAATTCCAAAACTCATTATCTACTTTCCAGTATAACAATTTCATACTGACAAAGAAAAAAAAAGCTTAAATTTTTTGCAACAGAATATAATATTTTTCATATTCTGGCAAATTGTCTTTTCATATTTCTACGCACTATGGGATGTCAACTGAGTCAAAATTTAATATAGAGCCTTGAATTTAATTGAATGAGTAGGTCAAAAGTGGTTAAAATGTTACTGCTGATGAAAATTATTGGCGCTTAGTAACTTTACCCTATCCATTAAAAATGAAAGACTACAGAAGGTCTTAAACTTAACGAGCTTATTATTTTTTTCTTTGAGTGAGCAGCACGAACTCTAAGCAAATTATCCTAAAAATGTGATGATATAAGGTGTATAATATCGTACTGCAAGTAGTTATTCACTCGCCCTCCACATTTGGATCCTAGGTTCATATCTCTGTCACTTCATGTGAAGTTCCGGAGGAAGAATTGGAACCAGGGCAGGTTTTTTTCGGGTTTTATCTGTTTTCCCTTACTACTTCTGATGCTTCTTCGCTGTGGACAAGTGCATACTCGTAATTGCTCAATTGGTACTGTAATGTGGCAACAGGCCTTGTCGGCCGGCATCCGTGTATTTGTCACACCTTCAATAACAAGAACTTCATCTCATCTTATTACTCGCCCTGAATATACGCAGGGATTAATTAGAGATACTTTTTTTCTATATCGTGGGCTACGACGGAGAGTATGAGTATTAAGTCTAAAGATGAAAATAATAGTTTTAATGTTAATATGTACTACACATTATGTTATAACTACAGGGAAAATTAACTACAGTTTGTTACTCACGAGAAGACTAATGCGATATAAAGAGTAGCGGAGGGGGATATGAACAAGCACATCTATAAGAATAAACACTGAACAAATCATTCGCCTCCCTAAACATTTCCTTTACTTGTTGTCCTAGTATTATTTATAAATACAGTTAGAATTTATAGTAAAGCCATTATTAAGTAAGCGGACACAACCAGTTGGTGTTGTTTTTACTCAGCAGGCTCACATTCCAACCGCTTGCCTTCTCGTAACAAACCAACCATCTGTAATGATGTTCCTTACAATGAAACATTTACGAAATCTTAACCCTCGTTTTACATAAACTTGAAAACTTTCTAGTTCATTTATCTCAAAACTACATTTGTGGACTTAATTCCTTTTCCTAGTAAGCACATGCATTATAAATTAAAATATGTATGCTTAATTCTTCACAAATAAACTTCTTATCCAAACAACTGTATTACTTAATTTTTAATAAAAATTATGTTTATTATATTAAAATCAGTCCACCGCTGTGGTCGCGAGATAGCGTGCTGCCTTGTCACGCAGCGGGCCTGGGTTCGATCCCCGGTCGGGGCAGTTTTTTGGGTGAGGTTTTTATGGGGGTTTTTCCTCACCTGTAAGACAAATGTCAGGAAAAATTTAAATCGTATGGCCATCATCATCATCCATATCCTTCACCATTCACCGGTGTGGAAAGCAACGGGAAGCTACCACACCTACAATTCCCTAGTAAAGCTGCAAAGCATAGCATGAAAATGCTATGATTGCAGTGAAGGACCTGCCTTCGGGCAGAATTACTATGGATGGATGGAAATTAAAATCGTACTTTGAACATGAATGTCTTACTTGTCACAAGATCACTTACTTGTAGACAAGATCACTTACTTGTCACAAGATCACTTACTTGTAGACAAGATCACTTGCACTAAGTAATGACACATATTTCCGACAATCATTAATAATCACTACAGTGACAATCATTCCTTTAGAGACATATGTATTTTTATTGGCATATTTCATATAGAAAGGACGCGATTTTAAGATGTGTATGGGAGCCCCGAGAGCAACATTTTGGATATCCTTAAATAGGGGAAAATTCGCAAGTACAAGTTCAAAGTTAAAACGAAAAGAGCTCCAATGTTGGTACAGTATGTTATCGATTGTGCGATATCATGACCATATACAAATTAGGTCAGAGTCACCGTATTAAATTTGTAAAATTATTCCAATATATATGTATATATATATATATAGTAATTCTGCCCAAAGGCAGGTCCTTCACTGCAATCATAGCATTTTCATGCTATGCTTGCAGCATTACTAGGGAATTGTACGTGTGGTAGCATCCCGTAGCTTTCCACACCAGTGAAAGATGATGATGATGATGGTAATGATAATGATGATGATCATGGCCATATGATTTCGGGGACCGTTTGGGCCTTAACTTTTCCTGACATTTGTCTTACAGGTGAGGAAAAACCCCGTATATATATATATATATATATATATATATAATATATATATATATATATATATATATATATAGGGCCTATATATGAAAGTTTTGTTGGGTTTTCCGTGTCTTGGATTCACGTCCGGCATCTGGCCACTGATTCCGACGTTTCGGCATGATCCCACATGCCATTATATCGAAGACG
The DNA here is from genome assembly GCA_030220185.1 of Diploptera punctata. Lineage (NCBI taxonomy): Eukaryota > Metazoa > Arthropoda > Insecta > Blattodea > Blaberidae > Diploptera > Diploptera punctata. Next base: position 7,803 of record JASPKZ010010054.1, on the reverse strand, counting down.
CGGAAAACCCAAGAAAACTTTCATATTCATACTTATATCCGCGAAAATCTACAATATAGGCTAATATTATATATATATATATATATATATATATATATATATATATCTTTACTTATTAAAATGGTTAAAAAGACAAAATAGTTGGTTTAACGTGTAAACCCATAAGGGCACAACAATTTTGTTCTTCTTTCATTGTTCAATTTCGCCTCGCATACTACATAGGTATGTAGCCTACATAGGCCTACAGCTCAACCATCCTCTGCATGCCAGAAACAAAGTTCTATCGGCCCTGTATCTTAAAAAGTATTTCGTTTATTTACTTATCTTAATTTCATCAACTGACTAATGCACATTCAATTTTGTTTGTTTATTCTAATACCATATAACACGGCCTTCTTAAAATAACATTTTTGTTCAATCAATATAATATTGAAGAATTAACCAAAAAGAAGAAAAAATGCTACTTAGAATGGTTGGCAAATAAAAAACAGAGAATTGGATAGAATACAAGAGAACAAACGCCAAAGTTAAAAGGAAAGTGATAGAAAAAAAAGAAATATGGAAAAGCAAATGCCAAGAAATAGAAAGTTATATAGGAGGATCACAATCATCAGAAGTATGGAGATTTCTAAAAACACTGAAAACCAACCAAGGATCCAGCAAGATAAATTTGTTAGTAAAATCTGACGCAGAAAAATATTACAAAGCTTTACTGTCAGAAACTAGAAATGAGTTTATGGAAACAATGGAAAATCCAACTATAGAAATGAAAGATATTAAAGACAAATTAGGAGAAGATGAAAATGGATTCAGACCAGGAAGGTCATGTGTTGACAATATATTTGCAATACAACAGTTAATTGAAAAACGGACTGCAGTTGGAGAAGAAACCCATTTAACAATGATAGATTTAGAGAAAGCTTATAACTCAATTCCGAGGAACAAATTATGGGAAGTATTGGAGAAATACAATATTGATAGAAACCTAATAGAAATTATTAAACAAATCTACAAAGATAACTTCGCTTATGTTAAAATAGGAAATATAATGTCTAATCCTATAAAAAACACAAAGGGATTGAAACAAGGGTGCAGTCTATCACCAATTTTATTTAATATTTATGTAGAATTTAATATTAATGAAATGGAAACAAACCTCCAAAGGTATGGGGATCCCAATAGGCAACAGATTTTTGCTGACATTACAATTTGCCGATGATCAACTGTTTTTAGCGCAAGACAAATTTGATATGGAATTCATGATAAAAAGGTTGAAAAACACAAATGAATCGTGGGGTCTCACAGTAAATTTACAAAAAACAGAATACCTGACCATAAATAGCAATGAAAGAGAACATTTAATATTGGAAGAAGGAATCAAATAAAGCAAGTAAAACAAACTAAATATTTCGGAATAATTACGGATAACATTGAAGGTATAGGCAAAGAGAACATAAAACATAGAATTGAATTTAGTAGCAAAATAATACTTACTTACTTACTTACTTACTCACTGGCACTATCGAACCCGAAGGTTCATGGCCGCGCGGACATAAGCTCTCCATAAATCCCTATCCTGAGCTAATGCTTTCCAATCATTCCCTGTATAATCTACTTCCCTCAAATCATAGTTAATGTTGTTCTCCCACCTCATTCTTGGTCTACCAACTGGGCGTTTTCCCTCTGGCTTTCCTACAGGAAGCTTCCATGCACGTCTTTCATTCCCCATACGCGCAACATGTCCTGCCCATCGCAGTCTATGAGACTTAATTGTTCTTATTATATCTGGCTTCCTATAAAGACCATGTAGTTCATTGTTATGTAGTCTTCTCCATTCACCTGTCTGTTCATCTCTCTTTGGTCCAAAAATTTTCCTAAGAACTTATTCTCAAATACTCGTAATCTCCTTTCCTCCCTTAAAGTAAGAGTCCATGTTTCGCACCCATATAATATAACTGGTAGAATAATAGTTTTATATACTTTCAGCTTAACGTTTTTTGAAAGGAGTTGGGACATCAAGAGTCTCTGCAATGCATAATAGCATGCATTTCCAGAATTGAGCCTATGTTTAATTTCTTTTTGCATCTCATTCCTATTTGTGATTATTGTTCCTAGGTATTTGAATTCAGCCACTTCCTCAAATTTCCCTCATTTGTCATTAGCTGTCCATTTCCATTATATACTGAATTTCTACGTGTGACCATATATTTAGTTTTACTGATATTTACTTCCAGTCCTAATTTCTCAGTGTTACTCAATAGTGTGTGCGTGTTGGCCTTTAGTATCTCCTCGCTATCGGCCAGTAGTAGGCCTACTACATCATCAGCATAAACTAACATCTTATTAATACCATTGAGTTGTAAGCCTTCCTCATTCTCTAAAGATTTAATGGCATGCTCTAGTACAAAATTAAATAGTAGAGGAGATAGTGCATCTCCTTGCTTCAACCCATTCTGGATTTCAAAAGTGTCTGAAAACTGTTTGCCTACACGCACCCTACTCTTTGAGCCATTTAGACACATTCGTGTAAGTCTAACTAACGTTTTAGGAATTTCGAACTCCAGAAGTATACTATATAACTTCTCCCTCTTAATTGAATCATATGCTTTTTGAAGTCTACATATAGTTGATGTACAGTACCATTATATTCCCATTTCTTCTCTAAAATCTGTCTTATACTGAAAATCTGATCTGTTGTAGACCTGTTTCTTCTAAATGCAAAATAATACCATCGTTAAATTTCATATGGTGGGATAAGCATATTTGGAAAGACACAAAAAAATATATTGGTAAAACATTGGTGGAATCTGTTGCAATGTATGGAAGTGAGGTATGGACAATCAATAATTACTACAAGAATAGACTAATAGCTCTAGAAAAGGATTATTTACACAGAAGTGCCAGAAAGTCTAAATTAGAACATGTCACAAGTAAGGAAATTAGGAACATAATGGAAGCAGAAGAAAGCATAATTGAAAGAATTGAGGAGAAGGAATTAAAGTGGTTAGGACATGTTTTAAGAATGGAAGATGAGCGATGGCCGAAGCAATTATATGAATGGCATCCGAACAGAAAGAAGAAAAGAGGGAGACCAAGGTTAACATGGAAGGAAAACATGAAGACAGTAATGCAAGATAGAGGGCTAAGAATCGAAGATGCCCAAGACCGTAGGCTTTGGATGTTTGGCACGGGAAGACGGCAGCAGCTGTAAAAACCCGAAGATAGATAGATAGTTCAATCAATTAAATTAGTCCAAGATCCGGCTGCAAGATTATTACGTTCATCGAGTGTATGAACAAAATCATTTTTTTATAAAATTATGAATTACTGAATACATTTTTTTCCGAGTTGCCTATTAAAATTCGGCCGCCAGTATGTTTAATTAAAATATAATTAATTTATTTATTTGAAATAATTTGATTCACTTTTTATTAAAATACATTCTAATCCAGTTTGCAGAAATCGATGATTAAAGCTTGAAACGTTTTGGTTGCCATTGCACACTTAGCCGTAAACCTCCTCGCGGCTACAGCAGGCTGTGACACCAATCAGTAATAAAATTGTGGTAAGTACGTATTTGTTTTATATTGTTTAAAATAAAGTTCAGTTTATTTAAAATGCAGTGATTTGTTTCGTATAATGTATATTAACACTGTCTTTTGGATATATTTTTGGATATACTTTGTACGTAGTATACATAAAAGGCAGTGGTTTTACTTCCCGTTGCGAGGGAACTTACCGCCATTTTATTACTGATTGGTGTCACAGTCTGCTGTAGCCGTGAGGAGGTTTACGGCCAAGTGTGCAATGGTAACCAAAACTTTCAAGCTCTATACATCGATTTCTGCGAACTGGATTATAATTTTTAATAACAAGTGAAACAAAAAAAAAATTATTTGGAATAAATAAATTAACCTTTAATTAAAAATACTGGCGTCCAAATTTTAAAAGGCAACTCGGCAAAAATGTATTCAGTCATTCACAATTTTATGAAAAAAATTGATTTTTTTCATACACCCGATGAACGTAGTAATCTTGCAGCCGGATCCCGGACTATATTGATATAACTTTCAAAACACCACATCATTTCAAATACATGTGTATTCAATTCAAGGATTAACTTAATAATAAAATAATTATAACAACAATCTTGGCCTTCCTCAAGAAATGACTCTTCCAGGACTTTTCTCATCACAACTTTCTAAAAAAATCTTACACTAAAATATATAAAATTATTATATATCTAAAAAGATATCGTATATTATATATATTTTTAAATATATTTTATTTATTTAGCCTGGTGGAGTTAAGGTCATGTGGCCTCCTCTTCCACTCACCAGGACAAGCCTATATTGCATCAGAATATAACAATCTCAATTAACTCTAACATTAAATACTAAATACAAACTATTATATTACGATCTATAATGCAACCAGTTAACGTTAGTTCAAATTAAGAATAAAAGTAACAATAAAATGTATACAAGCAAGACATATTAAATTATCCCTATCTAACGTATATAAAAAACGAAGAAAAATGAGATATAGAAAACTAATTTTACGATTATACAATATTTAAAGCAAAACAAATGAAAATATTTGTTAATCTTAATATTATTTTCATAAATGTATATGGTAGCGAAAGAGAAAATGAGGAAAAAATATTTTGAGTAGTTGAGAATAATGTTCTTATGAACAATTTTGTAGCAAATATGGACGGATTAACAGGTAAGAGGAGAAAACCATGTAATCGTAAGCTGCATTGTATTTATGGAAAATCACATATAATATGAAGATTTAGGTCTCATACACTGTGATGGTCAGGATTTCTCTGACAAATAGGGAATGGAAGAGGGGGAAGAACATTTCTAGTAAGAAAACCAAGGGATAGCCCCCAGTTAGTAGGTTAGGAATGAGAGAAATAAATATAAACAACCTTTGAGGGAGGTGACATATGCAGGTAGAGACTGGAAAACTTTATCACATTTTTGTCTTTATTACTGTGAATAATTTTCCCTTACTTAAGAGGCTTATATTCATTTGAGTTGGGATTTTTATTTTTTTAGTTGCACTAGATTAGGCGTTTATACTGTAATAATTGTTGGGTGGGCCTCTAATTCTAATTATTCTTTATTGGGAGAGCTACGGGCGGTAGTGAGAGCTTATTTCCGCGTAGTCATAAAACTCCAGCCTCTACAGTGTAACTGAGTTAGTCAGTTAATGCACACATTCCCGGATACTGAAAACAAAAGACGCTAAAACAAGAGAAATAAACATTAAACGAATTTTTAACTTAAAACTCTTATTAAAGTTTTTTAATTTATTAATTTACGGACCAGTGCGCTGCAACATATTGTATGAATCTCGTGCGTTATTTCATGTTTTAACTTCTGGAGCATACCCGCAGTTGCTGTTAAAAAAATAGCGACCTAGATATATAAAATATTATTGTTTTTTTTTTAAATTTTAGATTTGTACCTTATATGTCCTCAACTATAATAACTTCTGTTATAATCGTCACACTATTAAAATTCAAGGTCTTTCAAACACATGCTTCATCCTCGGGAATTCGTATGGTACTGGAATTATTTGTATATTTCATATAGAGGGCTTTAGTTGTTGAGTGTATTCTCAATTAGCATATATTTATTTTCTGTTTCCTTGATAATTTCAATCTCTTCCAGGATATTGATTTTTTCTATCGTTCTCTTTGTGATTTATTAGTATTGTTTTATCTATTTTGTTAAATTGATGGCCGGTTTGTGAAACGTGTTCAGCAAAACTTGATTTGCCTTCTCTTGTAATAAAGAGAACATTCCTCAAACCATTAATTTAACAAAATAAATAAAACAATGACAATAATCCACAAAGAGAACAATAGACAAAAATCAACATCCTGGAAGAGATTGAAATTATCATGGACACAGAAAATAAAAATATGTTAAATTAGGACACACCCAACAACCAAATCCCTCTGAATGAAATATACAAATATACAAATAATTTCAGTACCACTTCCCAGTCATGTCAGGGACTGTCAATCACTATCATTATTTAAATCCAAATTAACTGATATCTTAAGTTCGACATAATGAAAACATTAACTGCATAACAACTATATAGAGCATTCAATTAATAATCATCTAGGAAGCCACTTACTTTATTTTATATCATTTTAATTTTATTATATTCTATGTTTCTGTTAGTATTAGCTAGTATTAGATCACATCATCGTTTTATTTAGTTTAGTCTGTATTTTAATAATATATTAAAATTGTAAGATGTATGAAATGTTTGTATAATTCTACTATTCGCTGATTGAGTGGAAGAGAAGGCCTTATGGCCTTAACTCTGCCAGCTAAAATAAAGCATTATTATTATTATTACTATTATTATTACTATTATTATTATTATTATTATTATTATTATTATTATTATTATTATTATTATTATAAGAATTCCTGAGGATGAAGCATGTCTTCGAAGGCCTTGAATTTTAATAATGTGATGACTTTTATAACATAAGTTATTGTATTCACGTAGACTTTCACGGCCGGAGTTGCTATGATGATCTTGAAGAAGATTTTCGGGCTGTAGGCCGTGGTCGTGAGGCTTGTAGTTCCCCGACGTTTCGCCAGAGACTGCGTCTGGCATCCTCAAGGGTGTCTTGAGTCCCAAGACAGCCCGAAAATCTTCTTCAAGATCATAAGTTATTGTAGTTGAAGACGACTGTTTTATAAGGTACAAATTAAACATTTAAATACGTTTACACTCAACGGTGTTCAAACATAATTATTAAAAGTATAGATGCATCTCTTTTTCATGATACTTTTTGTTAAAATCTTTCTGTACGTACCATGTAACTTGTTCCCTTCAGATGTACAGTAAATTTCATTTCTTGCACATTACATAAGAAATCATCCTACGGTGGATTCCATCATATTGTGGAATCTTGGGAAATGAAGCAGCCGATTTCCTTGCGAAGAAAGGTTCCCTGAGAACGCAATCACCAACACCCAAACCTATATATTATATTTAGGCAAAAGGCACAAAAATCTAAGACCAAGGATATAAATGAAACACAGACATCAATCGTCCATAAAAGATAGGAAATAGAAAAGCCTCCTTCAAAACACGAACATCACACCAGAACTTCCACGGAAGACAGCAGTTGCACAATTCAGATTAACCACAGGACACGATTGCCTTGCTAAACACTTGCACAAGATGAACATATTGTCTACACCAAGATGCACTCTATGCAACCACCCTGAAGAAGAAATGGATGATCAAACCTCAACAACTATGCAGCCGTCAAAGAGGAAACTTCCAAAACTTTGAAGTACTGGAGAGCAAGACTGCTAATTGCTAATGACTTCAGTGTTAGATGCAGCGTATTAGACACAAACCAACCAATATTTTTAATGTTTTAAATGCAAACCAATAGAATTACTTTTATGATATTTCATATAAAGAAGCATTATTTAAAATTTCATATTAATTTAATGTGTGTAAATATAGAGATAGATTTATAACAGGCTATGAGCTTTCTCCAGCTTTCTCCACCATCAACGTCTGAAAAGTGTGGGGTTGGTGTGAACGGAGTGCCTTGTGTTTGCTAGCTCGCCTGACAATAGGCAACAAAACAGATGGCTTGATAACTTCAGTTCAGTCTCCAGGAAGCACCTGTATTGTGAAGACATGAGATTTTACAATAATTGAACAACGTGTTTTCATAGTTCAAACATTTGTAAAGAAACATTTCATGGAAATGGTGTCAATGGAAATTTCGTAGACAGTATA